>CM017561.1:34376405-34684542 GCA_007844125.1 Sinonovacula constricta | reverse complement strand
AAATAAAGATGAAATGAAAAAAAACAAAACATGTTCATTTTCTTTTTACATTATGTGTTTAAGGTACAACCTTATGTCAAAGGAAAGGTATCAACAGACCAACAAGTGTCCCAGTCAAGGTATCTTTAACCTTACTAAATAAAGTTTGAGCAAATGCTCTACCACTCTGAACTAAACAGTTTGATACACAAAATTGATATATTGAACCTAGCTGTAAACCCCATAGGCAACTAAGTAACTCATTATTGACTTACTTTTGAATAATCATCTCCTGGCACTAATTGATTAATACTAGACAGACATGGCTAATTGATTAATGCTAGACAGACATATGATATTTCTTTGGTCCCAAAGAGGGAGACTTAGGCTCCTAGAGACTAGAGAGGGAGATTGGGGTGCCAGGGAGGGAGATTTCCGTGAATGCGCGTTAAATTGACTGTGGCTTATTTCTATTTGTAAAACCGTATTTTTTGTCCTTTTTATAAATTATAATAGTAATTTCAGTGATAAAAATGTTCTTTACAATATTTTAAAATTAATTTTGAAATATATTTAGCATATTTTAGTTCACTATCTTGACATAAATTGTATGCTTTGGTTTTAAGCATGTAGCCTTCAAAAACAACAGCCACACCTAGTGTAAAAAAGTCAAGTGTTAACAGCACTTACTAATGAATTGAAAAAAGGTCCCCCCCCCCACCACCACCACCACAATATTTCAGGGCTAGAAGCTTGCCTACATGTCTTACAAAATGAGTTGTTTTGTGAGTGCCGATAATGTCCTGAATAATATGCATTTAGCAAAAGGCCTTACAAAGTATCAAATTAAAATCATTGATTGTTTAAGTAGCACAATGCACAAATAAACATGTTGCTAGCTCTGTGTATTTAGCAGTGTTATTGTTTCACACATTCATCTCTTTCATGCAAACTTGTTTTTATGTTAATTTCATATATGCACTTTTTAACATAATGTTTATTTCCAACCATTACACGCAACAAGTTTTTAGTATAGGTTTAGAATCTAAATTGGCGATTCTTCCAGTCGGTCCATTTTAATTTGGGTTTGCTCATTTTGTTATATGACTCATCACTTATTTACTTTGTCATTTGGCTTGCTTTGTCATGTGTTTTTTCAAATTTTAGTATATATTGCAATGCTTATTAGATTTTGTCATATATTCTTATTCATGGAAAAGAAACCACGATCGCTCGCTTCGTTCGCTCCCTTCGTTTTTTTAAATTCCAGGATGAGTCGCCCTATTTAGACTCTTATCTTAAAGACGTTTTCGCGAGTTTTTAAGGCGCATTCTTCGTGCGCATTGTTGATTGCCGCCTGATTGTCTCCCTTTCGAGAATACTCTCTACAAAGTTGCACAGTATTCGGATACTACATGTACTTGTATACGAATTTTAGAAATGAGTCGTCAATGTCGTCTAAACGAAAAATTCGTGCGAAAATCTAAGGCCGACAAGGTTAAAAGAATACAAGAAGGATTTTTAAAAGAGGTTCGATTTATCATGAAAACCTGAATCTTCCGGTGTTATACCACTTATTTACTGAGGAAGTAAATGGGAAAGTCAGAGTCACTTCTGCAAACAGAATTGTACAAAATGTATTCAATTTTTTATGCCCAAACTAATTCCAAACATGCATATGTAATAATGACAACAACATATATTCATAGTTTCTGCAAATATATGACATTTAAAAAAAAAGCATAACCACTATTTTAATTATTTGTGATATAAAACCCTGTAAAACATAAATATTTACATAATGTTTAATGATTGTTTAATCTGTATTGTTTCAAACATAATGGTTTTTGTGTTATTTTTGTTCAAATATAGGAGCTTGGTGCAATTTTATCATAATTACAGGAAAAATATACTTTTTGACTTTTTTTGTTTCATACTGTTACCATGGAAACGATCAATTTTTAAAAAAAAAACAGCACAATGACCCATAATTTTCCCTTTCTTATTCAATTCAACATTGAATTCTATTTAAGCTTGCAAAAAATAAAGATAAATGTAGAAAGAAGTTTTTCAGAATTTTCATTTATTTGCAGAAACTATGATTAATTTTGTCATTTTTTGCCAATGTTTGAGCATGCAAATGCTAGTTTTCTTTATTGAAGATTATTATATTGTTATATGTAACATACAGCAGTAAAATAAAATGCAATTAGCAAGTGCTTTTATGTTTTTTGTGTGTAAACACTGCTCTTCAGGATAATTTTACTAGGCCTTCATAAATTATATAAATTTAACCATTTTTGGTCTGACGGTTGCCTTGGAAACGGCCATTTTGCAAAAAAAACAACACGATAACATACTTTTTTCTTTTCATTTTTAATCTTTTTTGAACTTCATTTCATAAAATTTTACATCATATATGAAAAAATAAAAAAAAATATAGAAAGAACTATTTTTTATGAAACTGTAGAAAATGTCTTTAACATGGTAACACAATACACAATCGTCTCGGTTTAAGAAAAAGAAAATAAATACTAGAGTAAGATTTATGAGAATACACGAACGCATCAGTTTCTACAAATGCGAACGCACTCGGATCATGCTTCGGTGATTCTAAGTGATATATCCGACTTGCCGGAGATCGCCGAGTAGGTACGATTGATGCGGTAGACTGCTGACTGAATGGCGCTATGGTGCGATGACGTCACACATATTATTAGCACTAGTTTGTTTTTTGTTTGTAAGGCACGTAAGCAGGTCAGTTGGTAAACGTTTTTGAATTATTCTGTTGTTTGTTTGTTTGTTTTTATTATTTTGTCATGTAAGTGTCCTGCATTCAAGTGCATGCATGACCGTTTTTCTACATATTTACATGATTTACGTACATGTATTTACAGTACCAAAGTTAACGGAAATCAGCGTACTTTTTTGCAGTCAGGAGGTTTGTCAAAAATAATGTTGGAAATTATTACCTTGGCTCGATAAGAAAAAAAAACAACCCGAAGACGTTCAGTCTAATTATCCGGAGCTTGCGTTTGAGTCAAAAATACAAATTAATTCTCATATCACCCTATTAACGGATTATTGAACATTTATATTTTCGAAGCTCAGTAATATGCCTTTGTCCGCACATGCGTTAAGCATTACTTCCATTAGTTGTGTAAGAAAATAGAACATGTGACACTGATTTGGCATGATCTTCGTAGTTGGTGTGCTGGGTGTGCTTATATCGCCAATCAAAGGAGTACAGTTTGTTTCGGTTGCCTTTTAACACCAGGAGGCGGGGCACGAAATTATCGTCGCGACCATGTTTCGATTACCTGCACACATACACACGCAGATGCTAGACGCTTGCAGTAGGATATATTGCGTAATCAAATGACAGGATGGTAGCTACTGTCAGGGGCATTCTTTAGGAGGGATGAGATTAAGTCTGTTGGGAACATCAAAGTGGGAGAATTAATGTGCTCAGCGGGAGGCGTGAGACACATCCCTGATATCGGGAGTCTCCCAGCGAAATCGGGAATAATCACATGTCTGACTAAACACATTTACCAAGTTTAAGTCTTTAGTCTTGCAGCATGAACTGAATGATGCATACTACTCACAGTCATTAGAGAAAGGTTTGAGAAATGGGCCTGATTATACCAACAGTACAAAATATTAGAGGCCAATGCAAGATTACATTATGAGTGTTTCATAGCTCCAAAACACAGGGCAGATTACCACCCACAAGTTAGGTTATAGGCCCTCATGACAAATAACAGGTACTCAGTCAATATTTTACTTTTTATGGTTTAACTATAGTCCAGTAGGCCTTTTTTGTCAGATGGTCAGATTATATATATACTCTTCTTAGCCATATAATTAGTAATCTTAGCCCATATTTTATTCGCCACAAGCCAGGTTGTAGCCCTTTAGGCCATATAAAAGCCAAGCAGGCTATATATTACATGTATATTCACCTCGTTACAGATAATACTCGATAGTCCTGCATGTCAGACAGTTACCCCTCTTAAGTCATAACATTACACATGGAAGACCCACCCAACCCCCAGGCCATATAATTCTCCCCATGTGCCATACTATACACCCCTCCCATACCTCAGCCCCCCCGCCCACCCCTCCCCCCCCCATCGCCCATGTTTGTTTCTTTTGTTCTCAAAAGCAGTCAGTGAAACCAAAAGAACTTGGCCTTCTTCACTCTTTGCATTGTACCTTGCTTCACTGCTATAAATGATATGTTCCTAGGGGTTGGCATCTGTCCACATGTTGGCCAATGGTGTCTTGAAGATAAACATGGAGCATACTTTCTGCATTGTGTACAGTACTGTTTTGCTAGCAGACGAGATCCGTCCAGTCTGATTGATTCTCTTGCTAGTCTTTCTACTTCGAATTATTTGATAACTGATGATATTGGCATCTGCAGCTCACTATATTTGCTGTGCAGACCATCTGTGCAAAGACTTAAGAACAAGAACACCTTACCACTTTCTTGACTCTTGGTTGAAAAATCTCTTCAATTCTTGCACTATTGTTGGGGCAATCTCATACAGTGTGAAGTGCCGTGACATTCATGATAATATGCCATGCTAGGTAGGGTCGCTGTCTTGGAGATGCTTTTATTCTTACCACATCCTCAAGTGGGCTCAGAACCCATCCAGCCAGTATGTATCATCATCAGGTCATGCATGTAACCTCTATTGGCAAGGAAATAGATGCCAGATCTCATCCTAGGTCTAGAGGCATATCTTTCTGCTGCTCTCATAATCAGCTTAATGCTCAAGACAATAAAGGTGTTAGGAGCAAATCTTCATACCCACAAAGTAACCAGTTGCTTTTCCTAAGCTTTTACTGCCATACTATATACCCTTATAATATATCTTCTCAAGCCAGATTATTCACTTTCAGGCAGCATAAGCGTTCTCCTATATGTATTATATTATAATATATTGTTTAAGGGCGATATTACACTACCCCAATGGCCATTTATATTGTCTAGACCATACATGTTTTATTATGTCTTAAGACCATATTATGCTGCACTGCACTAAGTCCGTGCTCTAAAACCATAGTATACTACTCGCAGACAATATTATGCCTCTTCATGCCATAATATACTATACCAGAACTGAAATATACTATCCTAAACTATACCAATCAGGCCATATTTTACTGTCCAGCTCATACATGTATACCATATTATACCAAAATTGACCAGTATATTGACCAGTATTGACTGCCGGCCCGGTCAATACGCAATTGACCGGTCAATAAGCCAACCCTGGATCCTCACGATGGCGATTGTTCTGCTGTACATTGTTGAGGAGGACATCTATAACAGTGGCAAGTACCAGCAATGTCATTGGCGGCCAGTAGAGCCCATCTGCCATAACGGCCAAGCCTGGTCTAAAGATCTCCACTTCCTGGCTGCAAGAGAGGTCCATACGTAGGAGGGCGACGTCTGGGAAGCCATTCAACAAGCAACCAAGGGTGAGACGATAGCTGTCTGGCTGCTCGGAGGACAAGACAGGCAGCTCAGCATTGACCAGTTTGTGCTCAGTAGGCCCACAAAAGACTGCAGAGAGTCTGTAGTTTCTTGGGGGATGGGTCCCTAGCCTAGGGAGCCTTTGACATGAACCATGCAGCCAGCATCAAGGCCAAAGAACGCAACGGGTGGAAGCCAACCCCAGCCAGCCCCCTCCCGGACATTTAGAAGGCTTGTGTGGAGCATGGCCTCGTCAAGCTTTGGAACTCGATGGACTATGACACGGGGAAAGTTTATCGACATGAAGGGACTGCTACCCTGCAATCTTCCAGGGGCACGGCCAAGCCTTATTTCCAAAGGTTCGGGCCTCCGTGCCACAGCATGGCCTGTGTGGCCATCAGTGGCACTATCCCGGAAGATATTGGTACAGGCTTTGCCAGGTCCAGTAGTGGGAGTTCGCGCCAAAAGTCAACCCCGTCACTCCTGCCTGGTTTGGGAAGCATTTCACAGAGAACGATTGGGCCCCATTGTCCCTGTTGACCTACCTTGTGGAAAGTGGCCTTCTGATTTCTCTCAAGGTCCGAAAGGCTATCATAGCATTTGAGGAGCAAATGGAGATTGGCTCCCAGAACAACGAAACCTGGGCTGTAGCATTATCGGGAAATTTACCCAGGGCAGCCAGGCCAGTGGAAAAAAGGCTGACCAGGAGGCTCGCAATATACCCTGGAGAGCTTGACTTCCTCGTCCGCGATACATGCCAAAGTGGCACGCTGGTCGGGCCCCAGAAAGGTGCCCACTGGGGCACGTCCTACTATGACAGCACCCAGCCATAGTAGGACCACCAAAAGGCCAGCATGCTGGCCCATTCCAACATTAACCTCTTGGATGAGGCTGTCCGAGTAGCAACCGATTCCTTCTACGTGAAGAAAGTATCCCTGCACAAGCTTCAAGGGGTCAGGGCGTTTGTTGCTCCCAAAAATGCAGAGAGGACTGGTGCCTAAGTTGCCTCTTCAAAATCTTCATGACCTGCCACCATCCACGACACTAAGTCATAATGATCCACTGTCAAGGTAAAAGTTAAGCTACAACAATGGCGGTGGAGGCTAAGGTAAAACCATTTGAGTCATTCCAGATCTTCCGAGCCAGAGACCCCTTGGTCTTCTCTCTGACCCAAAAAGGCGTCCAGTTCGTCTGCTGCGGCAATCTAGGGCCGCCGCCACCAATTGCGGTAGCGATGCCGCACAACTGGCTGCGGCAGAAGGCAGACCACTATGAGGAGATCGAGGTCGATCACAGAGCGAAGGACCCCGCCCTCAAGGATCTGAAAAGAAACATCTGTCTCCGGCCCGACAAAGACCAGTGCCAAGAGATGCGAAGGGCGCTTCCGGCTGCCTTGGATTGGATCGGTTTGTGGATGCATGGAAGTAACTTCATACTGGCTTCAAGACAAAAGGTGTGTGACCAAGCACTGGGGCTTCTATTCCAAAGGCACAATGAGCACTTTTGGGTTACCTTTGTACCTCTTCTCTACCATCGAAAGACAGTCGGAAGCAGATTATTCAGGTGGCGATTCCGGGTGCAGACCGAAAGAAACAGCTAGTTCTTGACGACATCGTGGACGTTCCCAGTCGAGGCAGCGGAGGCTGCTATACAGACAGATGACTGGCGTCAGGGGTATTCCATCACAGTTCACTCCTCCTAGGGCCTGACAATCCACAGACCATAAAAAGTATGGATAATTGACGACTTCTTCAGTGGTTCAATCTGGCCTACCTTGAGGTTTCTCGAGTGGAGTACATGCACCAACTCAAACTGGTTGTCTGTCCCCAAGAGGAGGGTTCCCAGGTCAGGTAACTCACCCAGCTGCAATTCCGCAAAGCGATCCAAAGGAAGCTCGTGTCCTATAAGCGTCAGGACCGAGCCAAGGGACCCATGGGGTTCGACCTGAAGGTCAACCACATCCTGCAGCTCAAGAAGGCCCCAAACAACCATTGTACATCATGCAACATCAAGCTGCTCTGGGTTCATGCCCCAAAAGACACACAGCAGTTCAGTGTGGAACGGCTTGACAAGTCAAGAGGCCACATCCATGGCAATGTCTGCCTGACCTGTCTTCAGTGCAATGGAAAAGAGGGGCCACAGCCCTAAACGCTTGATAACCCCATCGGGGGTGGGGATGTAATTGGGTGTCTGATAACCTCATCGGGGGTGGGGATGTAATTGGGTGTCTGGGGTCACCACCAGGAGTTCCTCGTGCACAAAGCCTCGCCTAAGTCCATTCATTAGGTGATAGAAAACGGGTTCATATGGCTCTGTAACAGAGTGCCCTATCCGGCAGACCTTAAGGGACCACACGGAGTCAGTCGCAAGTCAGCGGCCGACCTCCAGTTCA
Organism: Sinonovacula constricta; assembly: GCA_007844125.1. Taxonomy (NCBI): domain Eukaryota; kingdom Metazoa; phylum Mollusca; class Bivalvia; order Cardiida; family Solecurtidae; genus Sinonovacula; species Sinonovacula constricta. The sequence goes on along the minus strand of CM017561.1, from coordinate 34,676,683 downwards.
CTGGCCTAATAGAGGCAGCGGACAACGGCACCCGGGGGAGCTTTTGCTTAACCGAACAGCCAGGAACAACCGTAAAGTGCTTTTGTGCAACGGATTCGGCCTTGATGGCATCCACGGACCAATAAGCCTGGTCTCCTCTCCGTTCAAGGCCACCACAACCGAGGGCAGCCTACTAAGCCACTCCGTTGACCCAGGTGCAGTTCTGGCAGTTGCAATTGTACCGAATACTGGTGCCCAAACAGGCGTTCGGCAAGTGTCTAGTTGAACCGCTCTATAATTCCCTGATCACGTGGATGTTCACACGGCCATGCCTGACCTCATCCCCGTGCTTCGCCAGAGGCAGAGACACAGAGCCCAGGATCGACTTGAAGCAGTTTCGGCCATCGCAGCGGACCCCGCTTGAAGATCCTTTCGAGAGCAGCAGCGACCTCTTTTGCCTCTTTTTTAAGGCAGGCCGTGCCTTGGCTTCAGAAACCCTATCCGCGACCACAAGTTTTTGAATCACCGCTAGCCCCATTCAGTAACCCCTGGGGCTGTAGTATACTAAGTAGTCTTGCGAGCTTTTGATCCATAAAGATATTCCAAGAGCGTGATCAGCCTCTAACAAATTGTACCTAGATATTACCCAATATGTGCTAATTTATGGCCTAGGTATGGACCGAATTTGCTTTAAAAATACACCTAGATTTTGTCCAATATATGCCATTATTAGTTAAATCTATGGGCGGACGTCGCTCTAACAAATTATTCCTAGATATTATCCAATATATGCCATTTTGGGATAAATTTATTGACGGACATGGCTCCAGCCCATTATACCTAGATATTACCCAATTTGTGGCATTTTATGGCAACAGTATGGGCGGACATTGCTTTAACATATTACACCTAGATATTTCCCAATATGTTCAGTTTTTGGCACCTGTATGGACGGACGTTGCTCTAACATATTATGCCAAAATATTAGCTAATAAGTGTCATATTATGGTAACGGTATGGACGTGTTGTTGCTCGAACAAATTATGCCTAGATATTACCAAGTATGTGCCATTTTATGGTACCGGAATGGGCGGATGTTGCTCTAACAAATTATTCCTAGAATTATCCAATATATGCCATTTTGTGACAAATGTATTGACAGACATGGCTCCAACACATTATACCTAGATATTACCCAATATGTGCCATTTTATGTAAACGGCATGGACGGAGGTTTCTATAACAAATCACACCTAGACATTATCCAACATAGGCCATTTTATCGTAACGGTATGGACGGACGTTGCTCTAACAATTTATAACTAGATATTATCCAATATATGCCTTCTTTGGCTAAATGTATTGACGGACATGGCTCCAGCACATTATACCTAAATATAAAATGACATATATTAAATAATATCTAGGTATAATTTGTTCGAGCTACGTCCGTCCATACCGTTACCATAAAATGCCACATATTGGGAAATATCTAGGTATAATTTGTTAGAGCAACGTCCGTCCATACCGTTAGAATAAATTGACACATATTGGACAATATCTATTTATAATTAGTTACAACAACGTCCGTCCATACCGTTACCATAAAATGGCATACATTTGCTAATGTCTAGGTGTGATTTGTTAGTAAAACCTCCGTCCATGCTGTTGCCATAAAATGACACATATAAGTTAATATATAGGTATAATTTGTTAGAGCAACGTCCGCCCATACCGGTACCATAAAATGGCACATATTGGGTATTATCTAGGTATAATTTGTTCAAACAACGTCCGCCCATACCGGTACCATAAATGGCACATATTGGGTAATATCTAGGCATACTTTGAGCAACGTTGGTCCATACCGTTACCATAAAATGGCATATATTGGCTAATATCTCAGTATAATTTGTTAGAGCAACGGTACCAGAATGAGCGGATGTTGATCTAACAAATTATACCTAGATATTATCTAATATGTGCCATAAATGGCAACGGTATGGACCGAATTTGTTTTTAAAATACACCTAGATATATGCTAATTATTAGGTATATGTATGGGTGGACGTCGCTCTAACAAATTATACCTAGATATTATCCAATATATGCCATTTTGGGATAAATGTATTGACGGACATGGCTCCAGCCCATTATACCTAGATATTACCCAGTTTGTGGCATTTAATGGCAACAGTATGGGCGGACATTGCTTTGACATATTACACCTAGATATTTCCCAATATGTTCAGTTTTTGGCACCTGTATGGACGGACGTTGCTTTAACACTTTGTGCCTAAATATTAGCCAATATGTGTCATGTTATGGTAGCGGTATGGACGTGTTGTTGCTCGAACAAATTATGCCTAGATATTACCCAATATGTGTCATTTTATGGTACTGGAATGGGCGGATCTTGCTCTAACAAATTATACCTAGAATTATCCAATATATGTCATTTTGTGGTAAATGTATTGACGGACAGGCTATTTATACTTTGCGGAACGAAACGGAACGGAACAAACATTGAGGCACCACACGGGGCACAGCAATTTTTTACTAATATGTAAATATATTATATAAAAATAATGAAATATTGAAACTGCCTAGCGAACAGTCGATCTAGGGCTTTTTCGAACCATCTGAATACCTACTTCTAAATGGACATTATTTATATAAAATCTTCGGGACTGCAAACAGTTGTTCCGTTTCGTTCCGCAAAGTATAAATATCCCCTAGGATAATGATATTTAGCGGAACGGAACGGAACAAGATTTAATAATTGTTATTTATGATTAATTTCCTCCATTATAATGCTTGTATAAACTTCACTTATAAATAATCATTCATGATGCATAAACGAAATAGCAGGCTACCTATCCTGCTAATGAAGACTCGTCACTTTGTTTATGAAATGACAACATATAAATCAAATACAGAAATGTGGAAACTATCTTATTATTATACACAAATTAAATTTGAGAACATGTATATATATATATATATATATATATATATATATATATATATATATATATATATATATAATTTTTTATATATATAATGTGTAATTACATGCACTAATAAAGCTGAAATATCACTATTACAGTCAGAGTTGTGTACAAACCTTGTATTCAACTCTTATTTATTGTGATTCCGTTTCGTTCCGCAAAGTATAAATATCCCCTAGGATAATGATATTTAGCGGAACGGAACGGAACAAGATTTGTAGCTGCCAACTTTCCTACATGAATCAGAGGTGGAGGACTAATGATGTCAGACTAAATGTCTTATCAAATCGGCACGGAGAACATTGCCCGCCCAAGGATCGAACTTAGACACAGACGCTCAAACCTATTGATCTAAGCGGGTGGGTTGGAAAGCTTTATAATTATCGTAAACAAATTCAATTTAAAAAAATATTTTTGCCATATAATTTGAATGTGCATGCACTAATAAAGCTGAAATATTACTATTACAGTCAGCATTGTGTACAAACCATGTCTTCAACTCTATTTATTGTGATTCCGTTTCGTTCCGCAAAGTATAAATATTCCCTAGGATAATGATATGTAGCGGAACGGAACGGAACAAGATTTGTTATTCAATATCCATTTCCTCCTTTATAATGCTTGTATAAACTTCACATATAAATAATAATTCATGATGCATAAACAAAATCGCAGGCTACCTATCCTGCTAATGAAGGCTCGTCACTTTTAGAAATCATAACATATAAATAAAATACAGAAATGTGGAAACTATAACACCGTTTTCAACAGTATTTCAGTTATGTAACGATGGGCAGTTAACCTAAACAGTGTTCCTGGATTCTGTACCCGTACTTACCTGTTCTCCACAAGTAACTGCCAACTTCCCCACATGAATCAGAGGTGGAGGACGAATGATGTCACACACAATGTGTTATCAAATCGGCACGGAGAAAATGGCCCGCCCGAGGATCGAACGGCTTGCGACTCTGCAATCCAAAGACCGGCGCTATTACCTACAGATCTAAGTGTGCGGGTTGGAAACTATATTATTATCGTAAACAAATTAAATTTAACAACATGTTAGGATTATGATTGAGAACAAGTGTGCAAGTTTCAAAGCCATATGTCAATGGACTTATAAAATATTTGAGGTGGTATACAGTCAGCGTTGTGTACGAACCATGTCTTCAATACTATTTATTGTGATTCCGTTTCGTTCCGCAAAGTATAAATATCCCCTAGGATAATGATATTTAGCGGAAGGGAACGGAACAAGATTTAATAATTGTTATTTATGACTAATTTCCTCCTTTATAATGCTGGTATAAACTTCACTTATAAATAATCATTCATGATGCATAAACGAAATAGCCGGCTACATATCCTGCTAATGAAGACTCGTCACTTTGTTTATGAAATGACAACATATAAATCAAATACAGAAATGTGGAAACTATCTTATTATTATACACAAATTAAATTTGAGAACATGTATATATATATATATATATATATATATATATATATATATATATATATACATATATATATATATTGTATATATATATAACTTTTTTATATATATAATTTGTAATTACATGCACTTATAAAGCTGAAATATCACTATTACAGTAAGCGTTGTGTACAATCCTTGTCTTCAACTCTATAAGTTCTGATTCCGTTTCGTTCCGCAGTGTGTAAATATCCCCTAGGATAATGATATTTAGCGGAACGGAACGGAACAAGATTTGTAACTGCCAACTTTTCCACATGAATCAGGGGCGGAGGACAAATGATGTCAGACTAAATGTCTTATCAAATCGGCACGGAGAACATTGCCCGCCGAAGGATCAAACTACCGACACCGACGCTCCTTCCTATTGATTTAAGCGGGCGAGTTGGAAACTTATATAATTATCTTAAAAAAATAAATTTAAAACATGTTTGCCATACATAATTTGATTGTGCGTGCACTAATAAAGCTGAAATATCACTATTAAAGTCAGCGTTGTGTACAAACCACGTCGTCAACTCTATAAATTGTGATTCCGTTTCGTTCCGCAAAGTATATATATAAATCAAATACAGAAATGTGGAAACTGTGAATGTATCAACGTAATATCATTTTAACCTTAACCATGTGGGGTGGGGTGGTGAACTTCTAAATGCAGTATTCTGCAATCTGGGTATAATAGCCCTATGTAATGGGGTAGATCAGGACTGTTTGAATAGTTAGTAATGTTGTAATTTTTATGTTATGTATAACTCCACTGAATATGTCGTGTTCGGAAATAGGCGTTTTCATGGTTTTAACAAATTAAACAGTGTCAGTTTTGTTTTGTAAATACTGAAAGCTTGTCTTGTTCAGTTTTCCACCATGATTCTCGCGAATAACTATGAAGGGCAAGTCGCAATTTTTAAAATTGATACAATTTATCTGCTACGGTTGTTAATGCTGATACTGCCACTACTGTCCCAAGATCGTCAGTCCATTTCAAGTACGATATTGTATTAACACTAAGCATTTTAAACGAAAATCTCCATGGAACACCACAGGTGGTAGTAGCGTAGCTTGAATACAGTATGGGCCCATGGGCAGTATATACATAAATATATCACAATAACGATGTTTTCTGAGAAAAAAAAAGGTTTTTATTTTGACAAAATTCAAAGTAGAGTCATGTCCTTCAAAATCTCCTATTTAATATCAAAGCTTTACCTCAATTTTGTGAAAAGTTGGACTTAAAGAAAAATTTAAACCAATACCCACAATCAAGTAAAAACAATACCTTATAATTTTAATTTTTTTAAATCAGATGAGCTAAAAATTATTTATTAACGTTATCCAAACTCTTCTGTCTATAATGTTTGCTAGCAGTTTTTTTTTATAAAATGGATTTCTTATTTTGAGAAAGTGTAATTGTTACATCTCTATATGTGGTGGGTTACTTTTAAAAGGGGTACTCCGCAATCCTTAATTCTAAGAGGATTTCAACACAGCACGTTATGGTGTTGATTACACTAGGTTTAAAGTGACATGTCTCCAGATTTTGGCGAATATTTTCTTTCGTTCATGTTGAAGTTTGGTAATATCATGGGTGCAAGTTTTCTGGCATATGCCGGAACTTCCGGTTTTTCCAGGACGCCAAGGGCCATTTTCCCAAATCGTGCAAATCCGTTGAGATTTTCAGAGGGGGGTAGGGGGGTACTCCTACTCCTGCTCCGAAATTAAGTTCGTTTCGATTTCAACCACGTAAACAATCTCATTGTCTATTTTAAGAATTCATTTGCATGTGCTTGTTTTCGACCTTTTCACGGACTTTACCGTGTGATGTACGATGCAACTTCGGACAATGTCACGAAAACAACGATTCGTTAATGAGCTTGCCGGACTAGACCGGCCAGTGCCGAAAATTACCAAATACGGCTATTTGACCTTCACAAACTTAAAGATTGGCTGCCTTGTTACAGCAACCCAATGAAAAAGCGCGTTCTGAAATGCGGTTGGCGCGATAAATGTGTTGATTATAAGAGCAAATTTGATTCACTGTCTTATTATAACCGTCCAATGAAATAAGCGCTATCAGACGAATTATCACACATGGAGGACGTAAACAACATTGATATTAATAGAGATAGAAAACAAAATATTGGAACATGAAGTTTTTACCCGCTGGGTTTGACATCAAGGAATTGGAAAAGGGATCAAAGAACAAGTGGCGTTGGGAATGGTTATCGGTAATAGACACAGCTGGCGATAAATGGGAACAATGGCTGGAAAAGCCTGACATAGCGGGTGTAGCTTTCTGCAAGTGTTGTGCCAAAACCATCAATGATCAAATAGGGGTCAAGCGGGAAGAAATGCATAAAAAACAACAACACGCGAACGAAGTTAATCACATGAAAAACAAAACGACAGTGAAAAAAAACCCAGGTAACTTGAAATTATCAACAAATGTGTTAATAGTTAAATTCAATATGTTGATATATCTACTAGGCATAGAATGATAGATAGGCCCTACTGCACATGTACTTTTTTCTTTGATATTTGAATTGCGTTTATATTCATATTCATGATATTAAGTTGATGTCATCAGTGATGTGTTAGACTAAAGTATACAATTACAAATCTATTATTTCAAAATAAATATAAGTTGAAACTGGATTTATTTTGTCAAGTATTCATTGATATTCAATAATAGGGCATACCAGATTGCTAAATTTCCATCAGACAATCAGGTTGTTTTATCAGAAAATGACTTGTCGAAGTCTTGTAATGTGCTAAAAAGCAGGAGTTTCCGGGGGCCTCCGGCCCCCTGGACCCCTGGCCAGGGCGTTGCCCTGGACCCACCGGGGGCCCTGGCGGCCCCCATGCCCCCAGCCAAAAGTTCAGGGTTTTCAAAATTTTCTACTTGCACCCATGTAATATTATTAACATTTCAATATGAGCTTTTGTTGCTAAAATATTTTTAAAACTGCAACACCAAGAAAAAATATGACCATGTCAGGAATTGAACTGGGTGATTTCCACAGCAATAAACGTATTTTCCATTTGGTGTTACAATTAGAGTTCTGGCTGATATAATGAATTTTGTGCTCTAAATGAAGATATTTTTATTGATACAGTTTACCTAACATAAAAACATTTCAGACACTTGTTTTGATCATAAATAGTAGTAAAAACATCAGTTTACTTATTCGCATGTGTTTCCATAACAAAAGTCTAGTCGGTAAATAAGTTTCAAAGTATTCTCTAAAATTTAGCATTAATTTCCAGATTTAGATCGAAGAAAAAATACCTTTGTTGTCAAAAGATCTGGAGGCATGCCCCTTTTAGTCATAAAATGTGTAGGAAATTATCATGTACATGATATTGTAGTGAACTTGCAAGATACAATTAGAAATATAGCCATATATACAAAAAGAAGGAATTCAAAAGTCTTTAACATGGTGCTCCCTTCTCTTTCTTTCTTTGTATACAGTAATAATTACTGTTCATATTCTGAAATTATCAGTACTAGATATAACATAAAAACATTTCACCACATAACACTTTCAGACCCACACTCTTCTTTAACAATGTTCAATATTTAAATGTAGTTCAGTATTATTTTTTTGAAAATGTTCTTAGAAATTCTGAACTGTAACTATTATCTTATATAATTATTATGCATTACTCCAAGATGTCAACAAATAAAAAAAAAACAATTAAATCATTACGGTAAATTTTCATTTGAAGTACAAAATATGAAAAATATAAAACTGGTTAATGACTGAAATGACTTTCTCTTTAAACTCTTAATCCCCTGCCCAACCCACTTGTTCATCCTGATTTACTTATAACATTTGTGTCTATTTACTATCTGATTAAGGGGTGTACCCAACACACAATTTATCCTAAAAGAATGCAAGCATCCATTTACTAAGCCTAAATATATTTCATAGCACTGAAAAAGAAATATAGCTTTTAAGTATCAATTATATCATTTATACATAATTGCCTCAAGTTTCTTTTTTTTCTGCGGAGACAAATTCTGACAGCATAATTATATACGTATTTGCACTTCACAAAAATTTAAAATCTAATCAAAAACGCTTGCATTTCACTATTTTGTGCATACACTGGCAAAATAATATATTATATACTCTAATGTTCTGCCTTTTCATGTATCTCTTTGTAACAATTGTTAATTTTGTATAACATTAAAGTATTACTGAATGATATTTTGAAAAAAAAATATCTTGTTTACTCCAAAAGTTTTGAAGAAAAGTCTATTCTGATTGTCACAGAAGGCAAAAGCAATACTTGTTTTGGGGTTAATTAATACCTTCACTCAGAAGTTGAAAAGGCTGACCCCTTAATTCAAAAATGTCTACTATTGCATTATAGTACCTACAGCAAAGAAAATAAAACAATAATTTGTCTGTAATAATAAAGTTAAGAAACTTACTACAGTGTTGCAGTGAAAAAGACACTGATAGAGGAAATAAATTTCCCGCAATACTGTAGTAAGTAGACATACTACTGTATTGCGGTTAATCATTTTATCTTAGTGAGTTACTAATATATTGCATTTTTGAAAAAATAACAAACAAAAAAAAATAGAATGTGAGCTTTATATTTTTACAGCTTATGTATTACCATGAAATACATTGAAAAATGACAAAAAGTCAATTTCGGTAAAAATGTGAGTTACTACAGTATTGCGTTCAACCCTCGTATATCTATAAAGAAGAATATGAGAGAAAAACTTGGACCAGTCTGATATTCTAAAAACTGTTAAAATTCAGGCAACAAGCAACTATTCTAGCATATACTGTACATTAAAGTAAAACATATAAAATCCATAAAATTACATGTCAATTCATAATTAATCAGTCAATTTATGATGATCACAATGTTGAGGCTGCTGTTGCCCTTTCTGGTCCTAGTAAGACTAGAAACACATCTAGGAGAAAACTGCTCATTGAACAATCATTTGATATAAAAATAAGGATTCAGATAAGACTGCATAAATAAATGTATCTCAGATACTGGAACGGTGATTAATAAACATTACCATGTTTAATTAAGCAACAGCTAGGCCTGTCTATTAAACAGAAACCCAAACTCCTCTCTTAACAGCTTCTTGTGAAGTCTGAAGGAGTGATATTTTCTGTGTTTAGCATACCACACCAGAAGTATGGATGCCTCCTTAAGACACAAGACCTCTTCACACAATATAACTTTAAGACGGTTTTCGAAACTGTTGGTCTCATCTCAACCTTCCCATCGTCTTTTCGATGAGGATACATGTATCTCTCCAGGTGTGATAGTACTATATCATAAGGTGGTACTGCATTGACCCTACCAATGATGTTGTCACGTGATACACATTTCAATACTTGTGCGAAGTGTATCACTGTTTACATAAATGAAATAGAACGGAAAATCATTGTGCCATACTTCAGAAAATTGGAAGGGTCTTGTAATTGTAGGTTTATTGCATAATAATCCACATCCGGTTTATTAGCCTTTATTAACCTTTCTATAGGTTTTTTTTTTTACATTCTGACCACCTTTTCTTGGCTTTTTGGTCTTGCGTTCACCTGCACCATGCACATTGTGTTTGTTTATAACGGCTGATGGATTATACTTGAAGCTAGAAATAAAAGAAACCAGACAGCTTTTTTCATCTGCAATAACCAAAGCATGTGGACAAAGACTTAATTTTTGGAAATCTGGACAGTTGCAAACAAATGTATTCTTGTTTTGTTTGATGATATAAGCATTGTCATCCTCTGCAATACAAAAGCTTCCATTCTCTAATTCCCTTACATAGTCGTTTGACAACATCATTTCTGCATTTTTCCAAAGCTGCTCAACAATTGTAGGAGGCAGAGAATATAGGTTTTCGGTACAGTCCTGAGGTTGTATAGATAACTTGCGGGTGATAACCTTTTGCTTGTTCTCTTCTGGTATTTTACATTGCAAAACCTTGTTTGTGTAATTTATTCTTTGGAAGTTGGTCATGGATTTCCATTTTTGTGGACTAATTTCAAAGTGTTCATAATCTTTAGACAGCCTGTATTCCCCACAACCATATATAGCCTTGATAAGTTCATTTTGTTGACTTTGAACTACATGTGTGTAAATGATGTCATGCACTGCAGACTGTGCTACATATTGACCTCCAGTTGCCCCTAAGCACGTTATTTATTGATTCTGCCCTCTTGTTATCGAATTTATTTGGAGGATTTCCCAGCCCAGCATCTGTTCTCACCTCTTTACCCATACTCTTCAAGAAGGTGCTTTTCAAAGAACATTTTAATCCAGGTTACACAATTTTCAGTCATGGCAAATGTGTTTGGACGAATTCTTCCTTGTTTAGATCTAAATGAAAAGTCAATATTCTTGATAAATTTTCTATTGTCCATTTCTGCAATTAATTGAGTAAAATCAGGTGTTGTTACTGGTCCAGTATTTCTTGATCTGTTTTTGTTACTTTGTTTATGTTTGATGTTGTAAAGCTGTCGTCTATCACGAGGTCCATCGCTAGATGAATGTACACTCAAAAGCCCTCCATTTTTTTCATCTATCAAATCAATGACCTTCTTTGGTGGTTGGTTATGTAAAAGGCTTTTTTCCCTTTCAATAACAGATGGCTTCGTTCTTACATATAGCTTATTCTTGTCTTTCCAGTTCTTGTGCGCTTGACCAGAATGCATACATGCTCCCAAATACTGAATAATAGAATATTTCTCTAAACCATGACAAGAATACACCTTACTGATAATTCTAGTGTATTTGTCTAGCCCAAGTCTTCCTTTTCGTTCACTGTACAACCGTTTTACAGTGTATACATTTTCATCTTTTAGAATTGGGTCCTCTATATTTAGTCTTCGCCTTGACAATGTTTTAATGTTTGTCACTTTTTTATTTTGAGATGATACTTCGACAACAACAGTTGGACTCGAATGACTGTTGTAACTGCCACTATCATCACACGAAAGATCTTTCTCACTCACTGAATTTAGATCGACGACAAACACAGAATCTGATGATGGATCAGGTACATGTTTACAAAGCTGTGAAGCAGAAAGGTCTTTAAATGCGATTATTTCTACAATTTCACTAACAGTTAATCCCCTTTCTTTCTGGTCATACTTTGGGCAGTTCTGGAGAAAGTCTTCTGGAATGTAAAACATGCAATTATCTAAATAGGAAAAATTATATCTAATGTTTTTCTATACAGGTTGCTTTTATTTGTGACCAGTTAATAAAGGTAATGTTGATGTTATTTCATTTAGAAACTGTTGTCAATTATTATCCATTGCATGCATGCAAACCGAGGATATCAAAATAGCATGAAATTGCACAGGTGTTAAGAAGACTAGCTACATTAGCCGTATGAGTAGCAGCATGTTACTTTTACAACTTTCAATCATTACAGTTAGTAGCTGTCACTCTTGCCAGTAATTACCAGCAACTGTAAGTAGTAACAGCAGGTCACTGTAACAACTGGCAGCTGAAAGAGCAGATACTGTGTCCTATGTCAAATACCATATGACATTATGACATTATTATAATCTGAGTTCTCTGTGAAAATCTCTTAAAACAAAATAGACTTGCGTTTGCCACTATCACATAAAACATTGAGTACAAAAGTTCAAATGTTGTGACAAATTCTTTATCAGCGGTCTAGTGGCTAGACTTCTTGCAGTCATAGGCACAATTTCACATGTCATGCAATTACAACTGTTCCATCTAAATCCTGAATTTGAACCATTTTGAGGGAATTATTTGGAAGTAAGCTCTGTGATTTATAGGGAATGGAATACTGTCTATATGTGAGAAATGTACATCTTTGAAATTGTACATCTTTTAGATAATTGGTGTTCTACAACAAGAATTAACCTATCATCTGTAGACACCTTAAGATATGTCAAGAAAAAAACAAAACGGCTATGATGGCCCTATATCGCTCACCTGAATCTATAGCTTTAATAACATGTAAGTAGATGAAGAAGTCCTGGTGTAGGTCATGTAACTACAGTTCACAAAAAGAAACTGTTTAATTTGTTTTTATAGCTCTGGCAGCCCCTAAAAGGGGCCAAACAAAGATATGCGAACAAATTTTAGAGAGGTCCAGGCTAGGATGCTTCTGACCATATTTGGTGAAGATCCATAAAGCAGTTCATAAGGAAAAGTTGTTTAAAGGTTTTTCTATTTTTAGCCCTGGTGGCCCCTAAAAGGGGCCCAGAATCAAACTTGATCCAAACATTATATAGATAAAGATTAAGACCAACTTTCATTGTGAGTGGATTCAAAATGGCCCTTCTGAGTATAAGCAAGATTTTTCTTTGATTCAAGTTGGCGACCTGATTTTTAAATACAGTTGACCTTGATTGAAAATTGGCCTAGGTCAAGAGATCATCAAAACAAACGTCCTTTAAGTATGTAGACCCTGATCACACAGAAAGTTGATTATATATACACTGGCCTACAAACAATGGTTAGGTTTCCGTATAGCAAGGTTAAGGGCCATACCTTTGCAGTTTGAATTTTCAACACTTGAATCAATCCTGTGCACACTGGAATCTGATTCAGAAAATGCTGAACTGCAGCTAGAAGTGCTTGTTGAATCCCTACCTTCATTCTCTTCTGAATCATCAGCCACTAAATATACAAAGTATAATTATGACCTCACATTTAGCTTTAATGAATGACAACCACTCCAGCATACATGTATATGATTATGTATAATAAAACTGAATGAAAATGATTACGAGCCAATATCTGTTTTCACAACAATTTCCATCTGGTGACTTTGAAAACATAGCTATCTCCGCTTGTTGTTTTGGTCCAATGGATTTTATTTGTAGATGTGTACTCCATGTAAAATTAATTGAATGCAAGCTTAATGCCTCTTAGTTTTACAAGAATGGGATAAATTTTTAGGCAGTACCAACAATTTGTCCCTCCTGTAACAATAATATCATACCCTAATATTTGATACTAAGTTACAATGCACACTTAAAATTGATGGTATGAAAGCTGAAGATTTTTTTTTCATAGAAAAAACCCAATGTTAAGGATGCAAGTATCAAAAAGCATATTTTTGGCATTATTGTGATTTTCTTACTTTCTGGTACAGTGTAGTCTAGAGTGCAGTTTGCATCGAGAATGGTCCCCTTGGAATGTTTTGTGTGATTTGGTAGATCCTCATCTTTTCCTGCAATAACAAAGGGAACATTTTTAACAGGTCCTGCCCATGTGCACTTTAACTGAACCTGTTATACATGAAATTATTAAGATAAAGATGTTAAGTGTTACTGGCCAAAGAAACTTAAAACACTAATTTTGTTCCAGTTAAGCTTGATATAATGCTCATTAAAAATTACTGGACCTCTTTATAGGAATCTATGCCAGTTTTGTTCTGATTTCTACTTTTTACTTTTAATTTTCACATGGATCACAGAAAATATACAGCTATGTATAGTCTCTTGTTAGAATGACAGACAGAACATGCAAATATGTGTGTACCGGTACTATATCCCTTCATCTAGGATTAAAAAATATGAAACTGTCCTTAATTGTTCAATGTGTCATTGAAAACATAAACTTCCAAATTTGCCCTTACCTAAACTGTAGTGTGGTGTTTTGGTATTGGTAGATAGCATTTCTATATTCACTGGATATATATCTATCTGATCATTGATTCCACCAGCAGTGACTAACTGCTGAAGATGTATCACTAGTTTATCAAAAGATTCGAAAGTCATCAAACATGCTGCTCCCTCTGGATCTACTTGTCCGCAAGTATTCACTGCATGTGGATCAAAAACACAATATGTTGGTTTGGTGAAAATCACACGACACTTTCCATACATTCGTAGAATGAAGTTGTCGGGATTCGAATTAATCATTGTCCTTGTCATAAGGTTTTTTATTTCTGATCCCAATCCATAGGCTGCATTCTCTCCAACACCAACACTAACAAATACCACAAGATCACTCAGCACACAATGTAATTCTTTTGGTATTTCATTCACATCTAGTTGTGGATCTCTTCTATTATTAGGCCATCCTTTTGCATCTAACAATGTCCTGTGCACTTTGTCTCCTTCTAATATAACTTCATTTACATCTGTTTCCATCCATTCATGAAGAGTTTTGATCCTGGATTTAATAATTGAAATGAGGCATATTGTAAGGCACTGGGAGCCAGCTGCTGAATGAGTGATAACATCTGAGGCTTGGTGGATTTGCCCTTGTACAACTTTATCAATTAGATCTTTGACATCCCTCTGAAATGTTAACACAGGAAAATAATATCAAAGCCAATAATTTATTTTATTATATACCTAGCATTGAAACTTATAGATTTTCCACAAAAAGTCAGAAAGAAATCTGTTCTGAAAGATTGAACGCTACTACTGAAATAATGTTCTGTATCTGATCGGACTACTTTTATTTCATGCGCATATCCTAATATGAAGGCCACAGTAGATGTATATTTTTTAATGTTTATTATGATATAATAAATTATTAATCTGTATTTTCTATATCTTTGTCATTAGATGGTATTTAACAAGAGCACCGCGAAGCGGGGCAATATACGCCCGAAGTATTGTATCAGAGAATGGGAGTAAAATTTAGACTGTTGAAGCCCAAAGGACAGGAACAAAAAGGGAAAACATTCGGCAAAAGAATACAATGATGCTTAGTGAACACTGGTTATACTTTAATATTGTGATAATATTTGTCATGACTGTGTTTAATATTCTAAGCCACTTACTGTGTTACAGTTACAAAACCAAAACTATTATACATTTGTACATGTATTTCCAATGAAAATGTTGTGAACATATGCATCAGGTGTCTTTGAAATGGTTTCTTCGAAATCCTTCAAGTGGTTCAAGAGTTACAGAGTGGAAGGAAAACAAAGTCATATGAGGTTTGACTCCTAAGTATGACCTTGATCTTTAAGCAAGCCATCCAGAACATTGCTTCTGCACGTCGTCTCAGTCTGGTTAACATTTGTGTCAGGTTTCTTCAAAATCCTTCATGGGGTTCAAGAGTTACAGAGCCGAAGGGAAAAAAAGTCGTATGACCTTTGACCCTAAAGTATGACCTTGACCTTGAAGCCAGCCATCCGGAACATGGCTTCAGCACGTCGTCTCAGTCTGGTAAACATTTGTGTCAAGTTTCTTCGAAATCCTTCAAGGGGTTCAATAGTTTCAGAGCAGAAGGGAAACAAAGTCATATGACCTTTGACCCTTAAGTATGACCTTGACATTGAAGCCAGCCAACCGGAACATTGCTTCTGCACGTTGTCTCAGTCTGGTTAACATTTGTGTCAGGTTTCTTTAAAATCCTTCAAGGGGTTCAAAAGTTACAGAGCGGAAGGGAAATTGCTAATGGACAGACGGACGGACGGACACCGAGGCAATAACATAATACGTCCCCTTCGGGCGTATATATAATAAAAGGGTCATTTAGATAGTTATCCCTTTCCCACATGGATACGTGTTTATATGTATGCGACCAGTGCAGATCCAGATCAGCCTGAACATCCGTGCAGTCTGATCAGGATCTCCACTGTTTGCTTTTATATTCATAGAAGAATTTCTGACTGAAAAGCCAACAGTGGAGATCCTGATCAGACTGCACGGATGTGCAGGCTGATCTGGATCTGCACTGGTCACATGCGCATAAACACGTATCCATGTGGGAAAGGGTTGATCATTGTGATGCAGAACGCCGGATTCATTCTTGATGCAGTGGGATCTCGTTTGATCACACAGCGACTTGACTTGAAGAATCCAGCGCTTTTGACGACATTACTATATAAATAGTTTTTTTGGTGTTCAAATATAAGGTCAACCTTCCGCTCAAATATTTAAATAATGGGTCATTAACTGAATAACAAATACATGTATGTGTATGTATATGATATGACAAAATGTTACCTCTGTGTTAGGTGGACTTCTCTCTTCAACTGGTAGACTGGGTATTTGGTCTAAAACAAAAAGTTCTTCATTCTCAAGTTTTAACATATCACATATTTATATTATGACAGGCTTGTTTCTCATTCAAACTTTTATAATGCCATATCAAATATATAACTAAACAGTTAATTGTTCCAGGAACAGGTGTTTTTGGCAGCAAATTGCATATATACAGATGTTTTGTGGAAAACTTTGAAACCAGATCTGTGGTCAGATGATACTTAAATTTATGACTCATAAAAAGTCATTTAATGACAACTGCAGTTTGCATATGAATGGTGCTATAACATACTGTATGCAAATTCAGAGATTATTTTTTGTACTTAATTTTGCTGATCTAGTTTTTGCGATTTTAATTCCTTGTGAATAACTCAAAAATCAGATACATGCAAAAAAAAAATCTAATCTATGGTATTTTATAATGTACCTTTCTGACTTGTGCATCTGTTCAATGAGGGCAGTGAGTACATTTCTGTGTCCTGATTTTCTGAAGTGTCCGTGTGTAGCTACTCTATTATTACTGTGTAACTACTAGTATGCTCTGAAATATTACAGAAGAAATAAAGAGAACTTTAGTGGGTGTGCCTCAATTAATAAAAATTCTACTGTTCTTACTCTAAAAATGCAAGTTTTATCACTAAAGTATCTAATAAGACAAAAATTGTGCACCTCTGTTACAATCATAGTTGATCTATCTGTAACCAGGCTATAAAATCAGCCAAACTCTTTTACAAAATTTTCATAATAAATTAAAATTTTATTATTTTAATTTCATAACTTTGTGAATTACATCAAAGTTATTCAAAATTGTTTTTCTATTTTGTAACATTGTTAGTTTTGACATATGTTACTTAATTTAATTATTTTATTGCTTAAACATTTCAGAAATTTAACTTAATCACTTTTTTCTAAACAATTAGATTATAATACAGGTTTTGCTTTTAGCACCTTAAATTTTAAGCTATTGGTAACACACACCTTAGCTTCCTTAACTGATTAGGTGCGAAGCCCAAAAATGTTCTTAAATAAACTTCTTAATTCTTAAGTAAATGGTTTCACCTTTTTTGTTACATAATAGTTTTCATTGGCTTATATGTTAAATTACTTTCACAATTTCATTAGTTAATATGTTAACCCTAAAGATTGTTAAAAAAACCTTAATTTTACATTAGAACTTAACATCAGTCTTCTTTACATTTTCGAACAATAAACATCTTAAATACTTAGATAAATAATTTGGTGCTTGTCTTAAGATGTGTATTATCTGACTTGGATTAAATAAATAACTTTACACCGAATAAAAGACTTAAGATTAAACAGACATGGAGTTCATTTTCTGTGAAACAACTATACTGGGGCAATGTTCCCCAATGAGAGTCTGTTGACCTAATGTCGGTCTCGGTGGTCGGATCAACAGCTACCACTTGATTGCTAATTTACTATTTCCCCAACGAACTACTAGGGGCCGCCGAACCGTCGGTCACATATCATTCAAAATGCAATACTAACATTATGACCTCCCTATTATAAGCTATAAAACGTACAAATGAGTAAAAATTCATGGATTTCTTTTACTATGGAACAGTAAATGTTTCTGCCATGCTATTCAAAACCTTTAAAACATAGAACCTACCTTTAGCTTGAGGGTAATCACTTGATGGTGTCTCTCTCAGGCCCAAATCCTGTTGATTAACAATAAATTCATTTTAATCAAATATGAAATAGATTCTGTACATGCATTGTCAAATGTTTAGAAAACACAAGAGTGAAGTTGGATTGCAGCCATTATCATGTCCTCCTCAGTTTTATGGACCGCCAATACTGACTTTGACCTCAAGCTATACTTGACAATTTCTTTCTATGCCAGTAGTTTATTTTTTCTGCACAAGATATCTCCAGTATACACAGAACAACTTTTCTAATTGGTCAATGATAATAAAACTAGAGACTGTTTTTGAGAAAAACATATGCCTCCCTGCACGGTTATAACACAGGAAGTGAAATTAACCTCCTTATGTGACCTTGACATTGGGGTAAGCATGTTGGTTTTCCTGTATTTACATTGCCTCATGGTGGTGAAGTTTGTGCCAAATGGTTTGGGAATACCTTCGTGCATGAAAAAGTTATGACATGGACATGAAAAAAACGGAAGCCCTATTTGTAAGGTTTTGATGTCTAAGTATGACCTTGACCTTGCTAACAATCAAAATGACACAATGAAAGGGCCTGAACTCCGGCAAAAATCATCCGACAAGAATGCCCCGACGGTATACACACTAAGCATAAATCCCACGTGCGGTTATGGAGATATGCCCAAATGCATTGAAATTTGGTAGAATAGAGGGCCGCAACTGCGCAAAAAATCATACCACTGCAACACATCGATAATATTCACAAGAACACGATCATTCCAGTGAATTTTAATCAAAATCCAACCTGCTGTTATGGAGATATGCCCAAATGTAGTGAAATTTGAAAGAATAAAGGGCCGCAACTCCCCGAAAAATCATCCAACCTCAACATGCCAATAATATGCAGACCTACACATGGTAACAATCATTCCTTTGGGGTTTGATCAAAATCGGACCAGCAGTTATGGAGATATGTCTAAATGTGTTCAAAATTTGGACAAATCAAGGGCCATAACTCCGCTAAAAATCACTGAACCAGAACATGCCTAAGATGCTAGATATGATAACTAGGCTTTGTACCAATGTATCATAGCAAATTTCATTGAAATCCAACCAGTGGTTACGGAGAAGAAGCGCAGACAGCCCAAATGTAGTGAAATTTGAAAAAATAAAGGGCCATAACTCTGCTGAAAATCACTGAACCGGAACATGCCTATGATATACTCTACTAAGCTTGGTACCAATGTATCATATCAAGTTTCATTGAAATCAAACCAGTGGTTATGGAGAACATGGGCAGATAGCCCAAATGAAGTGAAATTTGAAAGAATAAAGGGCCATAACTCCACTGAAAATCACTGAACCAGAACAAGCCTATGATATGCTCAACTAGGCTTGGTACAAATGAAATCAAACCAGCGGTTACGGAGAACATGCGCAGACAAAGTCATTACAATGCAAAAGCCATAAGATTTTGAGTTTTTTTTTAAAGTTTTTTACAGTTGATCAATACATTTTTGTTGAAATAAGTGATAATTATGAAGACTAGCACTTACTGAAATGCTTGCAACCGTCAAGTTTTGTAATTATTGCACAGTTTTTTTGGAAACAAAGGGAGGATGTGTCACAGGGTGAGAAAAATGTGTATCTCATTGTTCTCAGAATCCTACTGAATCCTGCAAGGGAACTGTACGTAAAGATTATATCCTAATTTTAACTCTTTTGTGTGACTTTGATGAATCCTGCAATGGTTCAGTTAGTACCGCACTTCAACTTCTTGTACTATCTCGCTACTGAGCTAGCTTTTATGACAACATGGTTGATCATGGGACTAGCATGCAAGGACTGAACCTGGGTAACCTCATAAGCTAGTTCAACACTCTACCACCTCCCCTTAAAAGCTACCTAAATGGTGATATAGTACAAGTGGGATACTAACTCAACCTTGTCAGGTTAAATTCACTCACTCCAGATTGGAATTCATCCATGACTTCCAGAGTATAGAGATTCACTTTGCACTGACTTGGAGGTGTTGTACTTTCCTGACAGGTACCCCGTTGGGTGCACAATGTCCCAGAGTGAGGAAAATGTGCAGCCAGACCCGGACTCAAACTTGGGACCCCTCGCTTACTAAATGAGCACTCTCCCAACTGAGAAATCGAGCTGTTACACATTTTCTCCCCTTATATAATTAAAGGACTATTTTTGAAGTGAGAAGATTTCAGTAAATTGAAAAACATTTACTTTTTGCTTGTGGAAAACAATTCTACTTACATCAGTTTCTATCTGGCTACTTTTCTTCACAGATATGGCAGGTGGGTGTTTTGGTGTAGACATTTCCATTTCTTTGTTCATCATATTAGGTGAAATTGTTTGGTGGGTCTTGTCTGGGAGTTGGGCCTCAGGTTGGCTAAGGGACTGGTCAGGCTTTTTAATCAAGCAATCCGTCTTTGCTCGCTTTGGAGTTGGCTGTTTTGCCTGAAATAAAAAGAGAATGTTTTGTCAAGTGTTGACATCTATTAAGTCAAAGTCAAAGTACCTGAATAGCTCAGCTGAGCTTTTTGCTAATTGCTAATATTCCATAAATAGACCTTCATAAAAATGCCAATACCTAGTATGCTTATTGCCAGTTCCTACTTGCTATTTGTTAGAGCTTATCGCTAATTTGTGCCAAAACATGTTTTATGCATACCAACATAAGTGGTCTTTCAGACAGGTCTGCAGACATTCCAGTGGACTGGTCAGGACTTGCATTCTCCTCATAAATACCATGATGAAAATCCTCAAAAACATTCCTGAAAAGAACCAACAGATGAAAATTTTGTAGATCATGTCGCAGCAGCTTTTTGCTTGAGTATGTGATTAATTGGCACAACACTAGTAATTGCCTTCCATCATCCATCTGTATGTCTGGAAATCTGAGCCGAAGACTTAATACTAAATGATAAATTTCAACAGTTATCAACATGTCCGATTAATACTATGACCTGTTCAATTTATAAGGTAATACGCTTATAAACTTCAGTTAAGTCTTTATATATCTGGGGTAAGTATTTTTGGTTTCAAGTGCATCAAAGTTTACATATCTTTTGATTTCATTAAAAAAGGGAAATAATTCCACAAATACTAAAGTACAGTTATTGTTTCTAGTACAATGCACATCTTCTCATTGCCCTTTTATAAAAGTCTAATTTAAATCCCTTCAGTAGATGTAGAGATATGAATTATTTGTATAAAAAACCTAAAAGGGAAATAATTCCACAAATAATATAGGTAGAGTTATGGTACTTGTTCACTGCATAATCTCCCTTTATCGTTGTTTCAAGTTTCATTTATTTCCCTTCAAAGATATATATATATATATATATATATATATATATATATATATATATATATATATATATATATATATATATATATATTCTTTTTTTAGAAGATATGATTTAAATTAAATTAAATTCAAACTCTTTATTTTGCAAAACTTTCTTATTTCTTACCGTTCACGCTTACGTCCTGTATCCCGTTCATTTTCTTCAAAAGTGAGCAATATTTTCTTGGCTGTTGGTCTTTGATCCCAGCTACAATGAACGCACATATCAAATATCCTGGCAATAAGTTTCCATTGTATATTTATGTGTTCAGAATACTTCATTCCATGTTTTGGGTATGGCTGTTTCTCTAACACCTTACACATAATATTTTGGGTACTAACACCAGCCTTTTGAAGTTCGCTGATCTCTTCTTGGAAAGGGTACTTCTTGTCAAGGTTTATAAGCAAATAGAATATCATTGCAAGTGACCATATGTCCATGCCTTTCATGTGTTCAATGCCATGTTTACTTTTCCCATCATGAACATGTATTTCCGGAGCCATGAATACAGGGGTCCCTCTGGATATGTTACTTGTTTTTGTGTGAACTAAACTGGCTGTCTGTATCATGGTAGCTCTACTCTCTCCAAAATCTGTAATCTTGGCAATAATAGGTTTGGTTTCCCACACTTCAGACATATTTTCTGATGTATAGTGTTGGTTAGAAACCAAAATGTTTGCTGGTTTTAGGTCACGATGTACAATATCTTTGCTGTGAAGAAACGCTAGTCCTCTTGTTATATCAGTTGCAATGATAACTGGAAAATGTTCAAATCCCTTAGCATCTATATCATCCATACATACCAAAAAATCTTTAAGAGATGAAATTTTGTCGTCTTGTCCAAAATGTATAAAAACAAAGTAAACATACTCCATTAGAAATGCAAAACTGTCCGGGTGGACTGGCTCAAGAATACTGTCAAACCTAACTATATTCTGGTGTTGTATCTCATTCATCATTTTTGCTTATTTCAAGAAAAGTTTCTCCTGATCCTCATTATGGTCAATCATTTCTTTCAGTATAAGCATTTTAGAATTTTCTTTTTTACATAACTTCACAACTCCAAAACTTCCTCTCCCTATTGTTTTAACAATGTCTGTTTCATTTTGTTTTGTCACGGGACATCCCTGGTAGTTTTTCTCTAATATTTCCTGGTGTATCCTAAACCTTCCAGTTATGTTTGGTATGTTTGGAATTTTAAAATCCATCTGAAAATCAAGTAAGATAGATTCTGTCAAATGATAAACAAATAGTGCCAGTAAACATAATGAACTTACAGTTTACACATTCTGAAGATAAATTGGTCAACTGATGAATAAATAGATCAATTAGCCATCTGTATTGACATTGATTTGGATGCTTGCAGTGTACAGTCAGAATACCCAAATTTATGAAGCCTGGTCCAGAACATTGCAATGATAATTTTGGAAGTTGTAATCTGTAAAATGAGAAATGAATCAGGATTTATATATCTTTACTGAAAATATCAAAAATAATTAGTATTTATACTGCTAGTCATTAACTAGTGGGCCGTTCTGGCCTGTTCCATACTTGACCATGCTTTCTGTCATTAACGACCATTCTGTATATACCCTAGGATTTAAAAAACGCAACACACATGTATTGAAATATACTGACACCAAGAGGCACCTAGAGGGGGTGAAATGCTGACTCCAAGTCTTATATTGTTTGAAGGTATCATATTTGTTGGGTATATCCAACAATAAATGGCGCCAGTGATTAGTGGGTAAAAAAGTAAAAGACAGTGAGAATGTACAGTGAAAGAGTTGTTAAAACAGGAAGTAGTAAAATCAGGATAAAAACAGTGATTTGCTATATAGCTGGGAACTGCCTGCTTGATTAGAGCACATGGGCCAGAAGCAAACTATTTTTTATGTTTTCCTAGCCTATATATACTATATTACATAAATGTAATGCAGTATGTTTTATTATTCATTTATTTGTATAGGCTAGAAAGACATAAAAATAGTTTGCTTCTGGTCCCTGTGGATAAGAGTGGTGGCTGCTATTTACAGCATGATAATAAAATAGTAAACAATGTTTTTGTTTTAGCCTTTTTTTTCTACGACTTTATTTTTTTGCACCTAAGTCTGTCAATGCGGGGGCGTGCGAGGCATCCGCGGAGGAGCCTATGCCATGACTGCCATCACCTACCAAAATTACTGCCTACCACCGACCACAGTAGTGTAATTTAAGCGAAACCCCCTGTTGTCAGCCACACCGAACATTGATAGGGACATAAACCTCACCTTTGGGTTCTTATTTTTAACTCTTGTTAATGGCTTTATATATCGTAATCAGATTTTTATTCTGTTCCAATTTTATCGTCTGAAATTACGTGGAAAAAATGACGAGATAAGGGAAGATACTCCAAGGCAAACTCCTTACATTGGTTACTGTTACTGTTACAGTAGGCTACCTAGGGCTGACAGACAATATGACCTAGAGACAATATGACCCAAGTCAAAATAAGGTGACAATATGACCCAGAGACAATATGACCCAAATTTCCATTTTTTTTATAGAAACAATATGACTCAAGTTATAAAATGTTAATACAAAATACTAATTCTTTTGAAAAACCTAGTAATATCACATTTATTAATTATTTCAAGATTTATTTTATTATTTTAGACTTCGGAGTAATTCTGTAGAAGACGTCTAAAGGTTTTTTTTAGCCCTAGTGACCCCTAAAAGGGGCCAATCAAATTAATATGAGCAAACTTGATAAAAGACTACCTAAGGATGCTACAGACAAAGTTTGGTGATCATCTTTTATTTCTGAAGTAGAAGATGTTTAAAGGTTTTTCTATTTTTAGCTCTGCTGACCCCTTAAAGGGGCCAATTGAAATGACATGAGCAAATTTAAGTGTGACTGTCACAAGGATGCTACAGACCATATTTTATTTAAATCTGCCCAGCAGTTTCAGAGAAGAAGACGATTGTTGACGCATGACGACGGACGCCAGAGTATCCCCCTTTTGATACTAATAGCTCACCCTGAGCCTTCGGCTCTGGTGAGCTAAAAAAGGTGATGATTGGATTTGACAAAGGATATAAGGATCAAAGATATAGTATAGAACACAATAAAAATGGTGATGATTGGATTTGACATAATGGGGTGTGATAATTTATTATGTTATGTAACAATGTTATGTTTCTTTACATTTTTGGTATATTCAAGCAAAAGTTCCTTCTATAGAATGTAACAAATGGCTTGAATGAAAGTATATAATTAATGTTAAAACAATACATTTTCATTACATGCATTAATGTTTAGAAAAGTTTTGAATTTTCAATTATTTATTTCATTATTAACAATCATTTTATTATGATAATTACATGCATCCTAACAGTTGATACAGTTTATTTTGAGACCGTAATGTAGCTGTATAGTTTGAGCCTCATTGTATAAAAATAATAATAGAAATAACAAGAATTTGAAAAGAGTTAAAAACGTCCCCCACCAAAGGGAAGTTTTACATGAAGCATACAATTGTACTATTTCAAAACTAACAGACCATGTTAACCCTTGACTTCTAAGTGTGACCTTGACCTTGGTGGTAGGGGTCTGGGTGTTGCGCATGGCACATCGTCTAATTATGGTGAACATTTGTGCCAAGTTATTTCAAAATCCCTTGATGAATGGCTGAGTTATGGACTGGACAAAAAGTGTGACGGATGGACGGACAGACAGATAGAGTGTTAACAAGCTTGCCTTTAATTTAACCTGGTGACCTAGTTTTTGACCCGACATGACCCAGATTCGAACTTGAGCAAGGGATTATTTAGACAAGCATTCTCACCAAGTTTCAGAAAGATACAGTCATATCCCCGGCAATCTTGTTTTCGGCACTTTCCAGTTTCCGGCGGCCCTGGAAAAATTTTACTTTTTCAGTCAAATGACGTCAGATCCGTGTCACGATACGCGCGTTTGTTTACAAACACAACTTATTTGTCAATGGAATTCATTTAAGTCAAAATGGGGATTAGAACCGTAAGTATTGATAAAAAATACGTATGCATATACAATTTGACCTATTTTCACTATTCTCAAAAATTCCTGTTGATTGCATTCAATTCTTTTGCTTAATACCAAAATGTTTACAGTTGTAAGTAGTTTCCCAGCAGACGTGAGTCATTATGCATGCAGCGCCCCCCACAAAAAAAAAAAAAAATCTGTAGTAAACTGTATAGAAAAACTAGCGTGACAAAAATAAATAGTTTCTTACAGCAGGTGTCTTTTTTTTTTTTTTTTTGCTAATTGAAATTTAATTGGATGTTATATGTTTGATACTCATTTATTGTTATCATGTCTTTTGCAGTGCAATGACATTGAAAGCGGTTCTTACAGACATTATGACCCTGACCAACTTACAAACGCATATTTTGCTGTCAAAGATGGAAAAATGTCTACTTGTAAAGCAGCAAGATTATTTGGAGTGCCACGTTCTACACTGCAGGACAGATTATTTGGCAAAGTAAACTTAGACACTGTCAAATCTGGCCCACAACCTCTCTTCTCACAAAAGCAGAAAGCACTTCTTGCTGGCCATCTTAAGACTATGGATGAGGTTGGCTATGGATATAGTCGCCATGAAACTATTAATTTGGCAACCGACTTTGCCATACAGTTAGGTCTAAGAGACAGGGAGCATCCATTAACTGAAAAGTGGCTATACACTTTTTTAAGTAGATGGCCTGAACTTAAAGTTAAAAAGCCACGATCATTAGATGTTGCCAGGGCTAAATCAGCAACAAGAGGTGCCATTGATAATTATTTTAATGAACTTGAACATGTCTTGACAAGGTATGACTTACATGATAAACCTCATAGAGTGTATAACATTGACGAAAAAGGTATAACAACTGAACACAAACCCCCTAAAGTAATTGGAGGTAAATTTTCAAAATCCCAGGCAGTAACATCTGGTAGAGGAAAAACAACAACATTGATTGGTTGTGCAAATGGAGTGGGTAATGTAATACCCCCTTACATAGTTTTTCCTGGGGCAAGATTTTTAAGTAATCTGTTGGAAGGTGCTAGTGCAGGTGCTGATGGTTGTGTAACTGAATCCGGTTGGTCAAATAGTGAAGTCTTTGAAAAGTACATTAAAACACATTTGATCAAATACTTACCTTCAAGAGAGGAAGATGATGTCTTAGTTTTATATGATGGTCATAAGAGCCATATCACAGTACCTCTTATCCAGTGGGCCAAGTCTCAACGTATTCACTTATTTGTACTTCCACCACATTGCTCCCATCTTCTTCAACCATTGGATATCTGTGCCTTTGGGCCTTTCCAGAAGTCTTATAATTCAGCATGTCACACACATACTCGAGAATCTGGTGTTGTCAATAGATACAACATCTGTAGCTGCGTGGCATGTAAAGTTTATGACACTACATTAACACCAGCCATCATCAAGAAAGCCTTCTATAAAAGTGGAATATGTCCTCTTGATAAGACAGTGACTAATGATAGCCTAGTTGCACCAGCTACATCATTTAACAATGATTCTGATCCTGTTACCACGGATACACTAGCTGAATCCTTTCTCTTGAAAAGAGGTGGAAAAGTCCTTGAAAATGTAATTAAGCACAAAACAAGAAACACACTTAGCAAGATAGTTGGGGGCAAATGTATAACTGAAGATAAAATACTTGAAAAAGTCATTGAGCATGAGAACAAAAATAAGAAAATGAACAAGCAAACAGAGAAATCACAAAATCAATCTGTAAATAAAGTAAACAAAGGTAAAGCAGTAGAACCCAAACCTTCAACATCAGGCAGTCAACAAAAGAAACGCAAAGTATCATACAGTGAGAACTGTTCCAGTTCTGAGGATGAATCAGAGGTGGAGGAATCCAGCAAGTGTGTGATTCGTAAAAGGTTTTCTCCAGATTCATCAAGTAGGCCTGATATATTGATTGTAAACTGGGGACAGTGTGATAACTGTGAGGCCTGGGTTCATCTTGGGTTCTGCTGTACTAAGAGGGTTTTAAGGAGAGGCGATCATTTCCTTTGCCCACAGTGTGAACTTGAAAAACAATAAATGACAGCCAAACATTTGTAAATATGTTAATTTCCAGTTAAAAGCAGTTTATAACAGTTCAGGACTGTTACCATTTGTTGAAAAATATTAAAGTTACAATTTCTAAAGAACACTACTTTCTTGTCACGTAGACTTTTTTGTGCAGAGCAATATTTGTAAACCCGCCGAAAACTGGAAAGAGTGATTTCCCTTGGAGGAAGTATCGTGGGGCATTCTGTAAAGCATAAGTAAAACAAAAAAGAAGGTCAGTGAACTTTGTTGATTTTAATCGCTACTTTATTTGATTCTTTGTTGAATTTGACAATATTTACAATTTAATATTGATAAGATATTAATATTTTTGCGATAAATTGTTAGACCGCCGGAAACTGGTTGTGCCGGGATAAATGTAACCTCTAGAGTGTTAACAAACAATTGTTAACGGACGACGGACAAAATGCGACCACAAAAGCTCACTCTGTCACTATGTGACAGGTGAGCTTAAAACTGGCAAAATAAATCCTTCCATCTTCTGGCCGATGGCGATACAGAAATGTGAATTACACCGCCGAAAAACTTCAAAACGAAACAAAACGGCAGCCATGTTGGCTTCAACGTGGACACAATTTATATTTCTTTTTTTATTCCCGTGAAAGGAGATTCTTACCTTCATTATAATCCAAAATACTAGTTTTGACACACCTCATTCAACACGTGATCTATCTAAGTATTTTTTTATATTTAACTTGTCCAATGAATCTTTTTGCTCTCGCCCGTCGCTGAGTCTCATTTTTTTATGGTTTTCCAAGAATCAACTGTGTGATGTCATCCACAGTCTTTTGACGTCACTACAGTACAGTACACTCTCAAAAATATTGTCTGTTTGATTTTATCATAACTTAAATTTAGAATTATGGATCCAGATTAAGAAAATATCATTTTAAGACATAAAACCAAACTTAATTAAAAGAAAATACCATCTCATGACAATATGGGTGTACACACAAGATACAAACAATTATTTACAGTCGGTGGAGATTAAATTTTTGTATACAGTGTGTAACTAAATTAGACAATAATTGGACCGGTGATCTGAGAATATCATTATTTAGCTGTTAAAAAGCAAATACCCAAAGCTTTAGATTGCTGGGATACTGAAACCACTGAATATGAAAACTGGCCGAAATATTCAAACAAAAAAGTGTTATTTTAGTACAGCTTGATGAGCAACGACCTTCAAATTTTGTGATAATAAAAAAGTTAAATATTCTTTTTTTTATTAAGTCCGTTAAACTAAAAATATAGATTTTCACCTAAATTCAATATAACCCAAACCTATTCTGATCAGGACCGTTCAGAACCAGGTCTTGTTCTGACTCTGTATGTTGAAAAGTTAAATGGGTTCAAAGATAAAAGGTAAGGATATCGTATAGCAATACAGACTCAATTCTACGGAGGAATATTGAGTTATCTATTCTAACGGTATTCAGTCACATATATGGTCACCATAGACATATAAATAGATAGACCGGGCGCGCTATTTATAACCCGTGCGCTATTGGCCGCCATCTTGGAGAGCACATTCGTTTAGCGCGTCTATAGATACGCTATGATAATACAAGGAAAATCTTAGAATATTTTCCGATAACACTGCGCGTTTTATGTATTTTTATTTCCTTCAGAGTATTAAACGACACAGTTTCTGCAGTAGTTTATATCTTTTGTGTCTTTATATGCATAGTAATTCATATTATTTAAATTAATTTTACCTGATCTGATTTATAGACATGATGCTGTACATAGTAGGAATGTAGATTGGATGTAACGATCGAGAAGTATATAGGGGATTTTCCCCTATTGTATCGCTCTTATATGAGTTTTGTACAGGATGACTATACTGATGACTATGACTACAGTTAGAGTAATGTTATTTTTCTCTTTTATTTCAATTACAACAGACTATTTAGATCTTCTCGGTTCATAAACTAATGTTAAGAACCACATAAGCAAGTATTTCTGCTAGCCTAGGCAGACTGAGGCCAAATAATGGATTTAACAATATGAATAAAATAGTTATAAGAATTTTCAGTACTTTGTTGCACGAACCCAGAAGATGATGCATACACTATTGTTTTTTCATTAAAATCACTTTAATAATATAATTTATTATGTTTGACATGTGTATATGCAAACATGTAGATGTACACCTACAGAGATTGAGGTTTTGAGTACCATATAAGTTACTGATTTTTCTTGGCGTGTATGTTTTATTAAAGATAATAATTGTCGTTAGTACTAGATCTATCTAGTTCACTTTGCATGAGGATTCACACATGGCAGCACCAAAATCTTCAAGATCACAGGACACAACAACAAGAATTAGTAAGTCAATCAGTTCTTAGCTTTTATTTATACTCATTATCAATACAATTTTGTATTCTGACCACAGTTACACACTAAAATATTATTACCAAACAATGAAAATCACTAATTTACATGTGACATCATAACATAAATATTAAATATGCCACTTGTTTTAATAATACAAACTGTAAGCATTTAAAGAAATAAATGTTCACACAGCAAAGTTAAATGCTCAAGATTTGCAAAAGGTTTTGGTTGAGGTAAGAATACTTTTAATTTGTGTAGAATACTAAGGTAACATGCATGACATGCCCTGATATTAATGTTATTAATAAAAACTTGTTTGTTAAATTTCAACTAACTATGCTAGTTTATAAAATAAAACATTTTCAAAAATGTTTACTAAAACATAGCTTTATAATACTATGAATCTTAATGCATATTTAATAAACTAACATAATATCTTTGTTAGAAGGAACCAGAACACAGAATGTGTGATTTCAAGAAGTCATAATGTTGAATCTCCAATTCAACTACATGTAGATAAGTGTTCATTTGAACACCTTGGTCAAAATAAAAAAAATAACATAAAGCGACAAAGCGATTCCTTTGCTTTTCTTTGAAAGGGCAACACAAATAAGTATTATGACAGTGAAGTAGAAAAAAATGCATAATATGGAACAAGTGATTTTCTATCACATGGACAAGAACTGATTTTCTCAAAATGTGTATAGTTTGTGTGTGCATAATTCTTCCAAACTAGCATATGAAATCTCAAGTTCATTTATGCTTTAGTAGCAATCATTAGAGTTTTATAAAAAATATTTACAATGTCTATGCTCAGAATGAGTCCTGGAGACATTAAAAATCATTGTAATAAGAATGAATTTACTAAACAATGCACAAGAATTAAGCTGCTTTACAACAGCAGGTCTTTTAAAGCAAAGATATTGGACAAATATTCTGCAAATGTGGCTTAAATCTCCCACAGAATTGAAGTCTTTCAACTACAAATGTATACATGGATGTGAAGATGTACAAAACTTAACACTGTCAGGCTATTCTTCCTTGGGGCTTTCTCTTTATCTCAGTTGACTTCAACTAAAATACTGTATCTCTTACAAACGTGTACTTATTGTCTTTTGAAAAAAAAACTGTTTTGTTTGAGTTATGTCGCATTGTTTTTCCCTTCTGTCACAAATTTAAAGTCTTGGTCAGGTGGTGGACTCTTGCAGTGACGTCAGAGTTTTGCGAGGAACCATTTTCTTCTGCAAAAATAAATAATACTTACAATTAATTACAAAGATAATCAGGTCAATAATAAACACAAACATGTAATAAAGTAACTGTGTCTGGGTGTTTGTTTTCAGCTGCCATGGATATTTACCTCATTTCTGAGCTGATTATTTAAAAGTATTTTCCATACAGTATTATTTCAAGGATTTTTTCTTCTTAAATGATAACAAATGGTATTTTCAAATGGTATAAGACAATCAACAAATTTTGCTTACTGTCACAATAATGCAGTAATCAAATAAATTTATATAGTATAAAATACCTGAAGATGTTCTGGAACTTCCAGGAAGGTCAACAATTGTTGGGACGGCTCCACCCCGCAGTCTCGTTATCTGGCCAGTGCGGTCAATAACGTCTTCAGTGAAGTGCTGGCTGCAGACAAGCGCATGCTTGGAAGGTGTAGCAACAGCCCTTCTACAACCTACAATCCACTTGCTGTGCCGTTCAGGCGACTTGTCTTTGTTTGGGAAACTGAAAAATAAACAGGAAATTTAAGTATGGTATTACCCGGTATAGTGTATTAAAAGCTCACTAAACCTCACCTAAATACTAAGAACTAAAGTAAATCTCAGAGGAGACAATAATCCTGGCCCTAACTGGGATTCAAACACTGTCCGCCAGATCAGTAGTCCAGGCACTCAACCACGTCGCTAAAGGGTTAACCCAACAGCAAGGCTGTTGGTGTTGCCTGTAGTGCATATAGGCACTTCCAACAGCCTTGCTGTTGTGTTAACCCTTTAGCGACGTGGTTGAGTGCCAGCCTACTGATCTGAAGGTCCAGGGTTCAAATCCCCGTTAGGGCCAGGATTATTGTCTCCTCTAAGATTTTCTTTATGCCTATATGCACTACAGAACAATTCATGGCACTAGAAGATGTCCAAGGTACGTGTACTGAGTATGTGCTAAATCAGACATGAAAATACCAGTAGCTAGGCTACTGCATAATATGTACAGGGCCATCCCATTTAAACGAAAAAATCAACTCTTAGCCGACAATGTATTACAGACCTTATCCTACCGTCTTGTGACATTTGACTACATGTATGTAGCCCAGTCATGGGGCGCAACAGAAACATTTCAACAAGAAATCAGCATTACTTATTTACTTAATACAGACCAAGGATCATGAAGGAACTGATTAGAAATAAGCAGCATATACCAGATCTCTTTATCTCTCTCTCTCTTTCACTCTCTCTCTCTCTCGATCGATGAAATAGAGCTCTGTCTGTACTGAAAGTACTTAGTGACAGTCAGCAAATGCAGGTTCAATGTTGCGAGATTTCTCTCTGATATAAACAAATAAAAAGCTACTTACTGTTGAAAGGTAATCCTCTTTTAGATCTTGTTTCAAGATCTGTACGATTATTGCAAAACACTGATAGCCATTATAAACCTTTTTTAAGTTTTGTTGTCCCATTGCTCGCAATGGCAGACGCCATTTTCAGCAACTGGCTGTGCTCTCCAATATGGCGGCCAATGGTACGATGACCCATCAGCACTCAGCCAATAGGATGGCCGGTCTATCTTTCTTATGTCTATGATGGTCACCCGTGTGTGTGTACTAGTTTGTTACCCAGGAAGCAGGCCCGAAAAGGATTTCGGCAGTGTCGTGAAAAGGAAAGCAGAAAAGACCAGTTACAACAAACAAAGAAATTTAGCATAAATGTTTGTATTATCCATTGACCATTATCAAGATTTGAAATCTTGTTGTTTCTAATTTTAAAAGACCTTTAATTATGACGGAGAAATTGACCGGGCACAGCGATACAGTCACAAGTTTATCAAATCTGTATATAAATATAACCTAAATATATTGAAAGTTGAAACAAATACTTATACTCGTTTATGCATAATGATAGTAGTCTATATGTTTATTTAACAGAGAAATTATATTTTAAAACGTATTAATTCTTCCGTATTTATTTAATTAATTTGTATACATCCAGACGTTTTTGAGCTGGTGATACATTGTAACACCTTCCACTTTTGTCTACAGGTCTACAAAGGCGTAATCTATTTACATATTGATATGTTGTTTAAAAATTTATTTCTTCATGTTCAATTAGCCACTAGATGAATAACTGTAGCCACTACATGCATAACTGTTGCAAAAAAAGACACTTCCACAAAATGCTACAAGTGAAAAAACTTTTCCCAGTCTCGCCTACAACTCTGTGGTCTTGGAGAAAACGAGGGGCGGACAAATTCTAAACTCTAGTCTTGTTCACCTTATTTCCTTTCGAATGATACAAAAACAAAATTTGTGGAAAAATAATTTTTCTAACAAATGCTCAAATATTCAGACAAAAGGCAAAGATTTACTAATAGGAAGAATATTAATCGAAGACTATTAAAAAGAGAAAATAAATCAGTATACTTACTTTACTTACTTCTCTTCCCGTCAAATAATTATATTCCCGAAATTTTGTGAAGCAACCACGAAATATGATTGCATGTGAGTAAAGTCGGGCCATCTGAACATATTTAATAATTTGCCAAGGTGAATATTTTGGCACATTGCGTAAAGTTGGTCACTAGCGTATCGTTCTTCAGTGCCGTCACCATGACATGTCTTAATTGTCAATAAGTGGAACATTAGCTAAGCAGGAGTTGTGCCGCATGCTGAAATAAAGTATGGGATGCACCACACGATTAAATGCAATTTTCATTTTTTTTCCTTTTTGTGTTTTGTGTTTTTGTGGCTTAAAAAACAATTATCTTTACACTCGAGAATTTTCCAGAGAAAATTTCAATCTCTTATACAACGCTCATGTCGCCAAATCACACATCGCAGGTGCCGTACTGTAAAAGATAATTTAATATATTCATACACGTAGAGCACAGTAATGTCATTTAAAATACTTTTATCTAAGTGTTAAATTGGAGAACGTGAAACGGAAAACTAGACATTTATATTTTGGGCAACTTGGATCATTCAATATACATGTACATAAATTTGGAGGTGTGATAATGCTCTGTATTGTGGAATACTTAGGACTGTGTTCAATAAATAGGTCATTAGGTCAGAGTTTAAATAATCACCCGATGATTGTGACATGGCTGTTGATGATGAATTACGCTTGCAGCAGGACATATTTGTTTCTTGTTGCCTATTTAGCTCACCTGAGCTCAATGGTGAGCTATTGTGATCGGTCATTGTCCGGCATCCGTCTGTCTGTCCGTCCGTTAACATTTACCTCGTATACACACTACAGGCTTCATTATTCAAGCAATCTTAAAGAATGTTGATCAAAATGTATCCAATCAAAAAAAAGTTCATTGTACATGCAATCTTGATCTAATTTGACCAGAATGTATTCTTCTATGAAATTTTGGTTTCTTTCGAAATTGGTTTAGGTCAGGTCAAAAAACAGGTCGTGAGCTTAGTTATTTACAAAAAGTAACAGAGAAGCCAGCACATCATTGAAGTCTGAGACTTCTTGCTTATTAGAACTTTAATGAATACCTGCGAAATACTTTTATTAATCGTGAATGGAATGAAACACCAAAAACTGATTTTAAGAATAGTAATTACATTACACACTTTTCACTACATACTTGAATGTTTTGACGAGCAGCTATGTTACGACGTAGAATAAGTTACTCATGGTACAACCTGGTGCCTAAGTGTCATTGATGATGCAATTTATAAACAATACAGCGTCGCCTGCTCATCCAAATTAAATAAAGTGTTAATTGAATTGACTAGAATTTGCGAACACTATTATACCATTATAAGTTTTGTAATTTATCACCCCATCTTACCGACTTTGAACCTGTAATTTATTTACATTGAGCAAATATGTTCCAATACACAGTCGATTCAATACAGTGTTCCTCATCAGAGAATCAGACGCCCGGATTAACCTGCTTATGCAACAAATCATAAATCTGATTAATGTACACGTGCCATGGATGTATCAAGCTGAGAGATAGCTGTACATATGGAGTTCTGTTAATTATTGTACGTAAGATGTTGATTAACAAATGACTGTTCAGTCTAACAACCCACAAGTGTCTTAGCTGCAGAATTTTTCTCTGGGAGATAGTTTAACTACCGACTGCAGGTTCTCAGCGGGTATCAATTAACACCTCCTTGATAATGGACTGGAGAATTGATAAGGGATTATGATCCCTAACTGCCCTGTAACATGTAAAGGGGTTTCTTATTTTCAAAACGCCGTTACAAAAAATAAATTATTAAATATGAAAAACAAAATGCAATTCCATTTCACTTACAATAATGTCATAAAATTTGAATTCAGGTTATATAACATAGGAGAAAAAAAAAAACTTATGGAAATGTAGTGGTCAGTCAAAACATTTCTTACATTTTGTTGTTTTTATAAAGTTTTAAAGTGATATAACGTTTCCTCAGTATTTCTAAATGATTTCTATTAATCCATTGTAATTGATTAAATTAAAGTGAAAGAACTTGTTTAAAATGATTTTTTACACAAACATTTCTTATAAATACTTTAAGACTCAGCACCGCCCGATTCTGCTGTTGTTGTTTTTTTTACTTAATTATTCTGACATCCTTTTTAAAATATTATGATGATTTTTTATATTGTTTTTTAACATATTGTCAAATAAAACAATAATAAAAAATAATTATTTAACCATTTGGTGATGATACTTACAAAACAAAATTAAGGTATTTTTTGACAAAATGACTGCACAACCCGATTTTGCTTTTTTTTCTCCATTTATTTTACTTAATTATACTGACGTCATTTTTAAAGAAATCATACCAATGTTTTTTATATTGTTCGTTAAAATATTGCTGAATAGTACAATCAAATTGAACAATAATTCTGTAAACCGTTTGGTCAGCATAACTTCAACATTTTGACAAAATTGACCGCGTCACATGATTTTGATGTTTGTTTTTTTCTTTTATGAACTCCTATGACACACATGTACATGTATGATACATAGACATGTAAAGAGTCTTTCGGACGAGACTTTAAACCGAAGTCTCGTGTTGATGTTCTATCTGCATCTGGCACGTTAAAGAATCAGGGAAGCTTCTTGAATGGGAGTGTATTCTGTATCTTGCGCTATCCTCCGCATCCTAAAATCTCTAACACTCTTCTGGAGGCGTCGCCCATATGGGCAACCGGTGGCGACGATAAATAAACGCAAAAACAAACAAACATAGACATGTAGGCATATGTCATAGCTACAATTTAAGACTATAAGCATGTATGTAGGGGCGATACTGAGGTCACAAAATTGATTATGGCTTAAATAAATGGTATTTTTAAATTTTAGTTTAAAATCTTTTGGACAAATGCTATTTAATAAAAATGACGTTTTGTCGAAATTAAACAAACTTTAATTGCTAAGGCTTTGAAGCTATGTCGAGTATTTTAAAATACTGTTATGTTTCAGAACATTAAACTTATCACCGTGCTATCGATTTTCCTTTTCTGTTTCATTTCACACATTACTACAATTGAACGGACAGAACAGGTAAGATATTCCGAATATGGGTGAGGGAAGGGGTTCTTTGAAGATGTCCAACAGCGCTTACTCTGAATAATATACTGAATAACTCAATGACTTACTTCGTTATCATTTATTAGTTCATGCATATTCAAATTATATATTGCAAATATGTTTTCAAATTTAATTTGTTTACGATAATTATATAACTTTCCAACCCGCCCGCTTAGATCAGTAGGTAGGAGCATCAGTGTCGCGAGTTCGATGCGAAACGAAACGGAATCACAATTTATAGAGTTGAAGACAAGGATTGTACACAACGCTGACTGTAATAGTGATATTTCAGCTTTATTAGTGCATGTAATTTCAAATAATATATGGCAAACATGTTCTCAAATTTAATTTGTGTAAGATTAGATAGTTTCCACATTTCGGTATTTGATTAATATGTTGTCATTTCTAAAAACAAAGTGACGAGTCTTCATTAGCAGGATAGGTAGTCTGCTATTTAATTTATGCATCATAACTGATTATATATAAGTGAAGTTTATACAAGCATTATACAGGAGGAAATGAGTCATAAATAAAAAAAATCTTGTTCCGTTCCGTTCCGCTAAATATCATTATCCTAGGGGATATTTATACTTTACGGAACGAAACGGAATCACAATTTAAAGAGTTGAAGACATGGTTTGTACACAATGCTGACTGTAATAGTGATTTTTCAACTTTTATTAGTGCATGCATATTCAAATTATATATTACAAATATGTTTTTAAATTTAATTTGTTCACGGTAATTATAAAGCTTTTCAACCCGCCCGCTTAGATCAGTAGGTAGGAGCATCAGTGTCGCGAGTTCGATCCTTGGGTGGGCAATGTTCTCCGTGAAGATGATAAGTCATTTAGTCTGACATCATTTGTACTCCACCTCTGATTCATGTGGGGAAGTTGGCAGTCACAAATCTTGTTCGGTTCCGTAAGCTAAATATCATTATCCTAGGGGAAATCTTGTTCCGTTCCGTTCCGCTAAATATCATTATTCTAGAGGATATTTATACTTTGAGGAAGGAAACGGAATCACAATTTATAGAGTTGAAGACAAGGATTGTACACAATGCTGACAGTAATGGTGATATTTCAGCTTTATTTGTGCATGCACATTCAAATTATATGGCAAACATGTTTTTAAATTTAATTTGTTTACGATAATAATATAGTTTCCAACACACACACTTAGGTCTGTAGGTAAGAGCGTCGGTTTTCGGATCGCAGAGTCGCAAGTTCGATCCGGGAAGTTAGCAGTTACTTGTGGAGAACAGGTAAGTACGCGTACAGAATCCAGGAACACCGTTTAGGTTAACTGCCCATCGTTACATAACTGAAATACTGTTGAAAACGGTGTTATAGTTTCCACATTTCTGTATTTTATTTATATGTTGCGATTTCTAAAAGTGACGAGTCTTCATTAGCAGGATAGGTAGCCTGCGATTTTGTTTATGCATCATGAATGATTATTTATATGTGAAGTTTATACAAGCATTATAAAGGAGGAAATGGATATTGAATAACAAATCTTGTTCCGTTCTGTTCCGTTCCGCTAAATATCATTATCCTAGGGGATATTTATACTTTACGGAACGAAACGGAATCACAATAAATAGTGTTGAAGACATGGTTTGTACACAATGCTGACTGTAATAGTGATATTTCAGCTTTATTAGTGCATGCACATTCAAATTATATGGCAAACATGTTTTTAAATTGAATTTGTTTACGATAATTATAAAGCTTTCCAACCCACCCGCTTAGATCAATAGGTTTGAGCGTCGGTGTCTAAGTTCGATCCTTGGGCGGGCAATGTTCTCCGTGCCGATTTGATAAGACATTTAGTCTGACATCATTAGTCCTCCACCTCTGATTCATGTAGGGAAGTTGGCAGCTTCAAATCTTGTTCCGTTCCGTTCCGCTAAATATCATTATCCTAGGGGATATTTATACTTTGCGGAACGAAACGGAATCACAATAAATAAGAGATGAAGACAAGGTTTGTACACAATTCTGACTGTAATAGTGATATTTCAGCTTTATTAGTGCATGTAATTTCAAATTATATATATAAAAAAATTATATATATATATATATATATATATATATATATATATATATATATATATATATATATATATATATACATGTTCTCAAATTTAATTTGTGTATAATAATAAGATAGTTTCCACATTTCTGTATTTGATTTATATGTTGTCATTTCATAAACAAAGTGACGAGTCTTCATTAGCAGGATAGGTAGCCTGCTATTTCGTTTATGCATCATGAATGATTATTTATAAGTGAAGTTTATACAAGCATTATAAAGGAGGAAATTAATCATAAATAACAATTATTAAATCTTGTTCCGTTCCGTTCCGCTAAATATCATTATCCTAGGGGATATTTATACTTTGCGGAACGAAACGGAACAACTGTTTGCAGTCCCGAAGATTTTATATAAATAATGTCCATTTAGAAGTAGGTATTCAGATGGTTCAGTTCGAAAAAGCCCTAGATCGACTGTTCGCTAGGCAGTTTCAATATTTCATTATTTTTATTTAATATATTTACATATTAGTAAAAAATTGCTGTGCCCCGTGTGGTGCCTCAATGTTTGTTCCGTTCCGTTTCGTTCCGTTCCACAAAGTATAAATAGCCTGACGGACATGGCTCCAACACATTATACCTAGATATTACCAAATATGTGCCATTTTATGTCAACGGCATGGACGGACGTTGCTCTAACAAATTATACCTAGATATTACCCAATATGTACCATTTTATGGCATCTGTATGGACGGAGGTTTCTTTAACAAATCACACCTAGACATTAGCCAACATAGGCCATTTTATTGTAACGGTATGGACGGACGTTGCTCTAACAAATTATAACTAGATATTATCCAATGTGTGTCATTTTATTCTAACGGTATAGACGGACGTTACTCTAACAAATTATACCAAGATAATACCCAATATGTGCCATTTTATGGCAACGGTATGGACGAACAATGCTTTAACATATTACATCAAGATTTTATCCAATATATGCCTGTTTGGTAACTGTATGGACGGTTGTTGCTCTCTCAAATTGTACCGAGATATTATCTAATACATGTATATACCATTTTATGGTAACGGTATGGACGGACTTTTTATTTTAAACAAATTACACCTAGATTTTATCCAATATATTCCATTATTAGTTCAATGTATGGACGGACGTTGGTCTAACAAATTATACCTCGATATTATCCAATATATGCCCTTTTGGCTAAATGTATTGATGGATATGGCTTCAGCACATTATAAATATAAATTGGCATATATTAGATAATATCTAGGTATAATTTGTCCGAGCTACGTCCGTCCATACCGTTACCATAAACTGGCACATAATAGGAAATATCTAGGTATATTTTTTTTTACAGCAACGTCCGTCCATACCGTTAGAATAAGACACATATTGGACAATATCTAGTTATAATTTGTTACAGCAACGTCCGTCCATACCGTTACCATAAAATGGCATACATTTGCTAATGTCGGGGTGTGATTTGTTAGTGAAACCTCCGTCCATACTGTTGCCATAAAATGGCTTATATAGGGTAAAAGATAGGAGTAATTTGTTGGAGCAACGTCCGCCCATACCGGTACCATAAAACTGCACATATTGGGTATTATCTAGGTATAATTTGTTCAAACAACGTCCGCCCATACCGGTACCATAAATGGCACATATTGCGTATTATGTAATCATTCTTTGTTAGAGCAGCGTGGGACTATACCGTTACCATAAAATGACATATAATAGCTGGTATCTCGGTATAATTTGTTAGAGCAATGGTACCAGAATGGGCGGATGTTGCTCAAACAAATTGTACCTAGATGTTACCCAATATGTGCCAATTTATGGCCTAGGTATGGACCGAATTTGCTTTAAAAATACACCTAGATTTTATCCAATATATGCCATTATTAGGTAAATGTATGGGCGGACGTCGCTCTAACAAATTATACCTAGATATTATCCAATATATGCCATTTTGGGATAAATGTATTGACGGACATGGCTCCAGCCCATTATACCTAGATATTACCCAGTTTGTGGCATTTTATGGCAACAGTATGGGCGGACATTGCTTTAACATATTACACCTAGATATTTCCCAATATGTTCAGTTTTTGAAACCTGTATGGACGGACGTTGCTCTAACACTGTGTGCCTAAATATAAGCCAATATGTCTCATATTATAGTAACGGTATGGACGTGTTGTTGCTCGAACAAATTATGCCTAGATATTACCCAATATGTGCCATTTTATGGTACCGGAATGGGCGGATGTTGCTCTATCAAATTATTTCTTGAATTATCCAATATATGCCATTTTGTGGTAAATGTATTGACGGACATGGCTCCAACACATTATACCTAGATATTACTCAATATGTGCCATTTTATGTAAACGGCATGGACGGAGGTTTCTATAACAAATCACACCTAGACATTAGCTAACATAGGCCATTTTATCGTAACGGTATGGACGGATGTTGCTCTAACAAATTATTCCTAGAATTATCCAATATATGCCATTTTGTGGCAAATGTATTGACGGACATGGCTCCAACACATTATACCTAGATATTACCCAATATGTGCCATTTTATGTCAACGGCATGGACGGAGGTTTCTATAACAAATCACACCTAGACATAGGCCATTTTATCGTACCGGTATGGACGGACGTTGCTCTAACAAATTGAACCTAGATAATACCCAATATGCGCCATTTTATGGCAACGGTATGGACGAACACTGCTTTAACATATTACATCAAGATTTTATTCAATATATGCCTGTTTCGTAACTGTATGGACGGTCGTTGCTCTATCAAATTATACCAAAATATTATATAATATATGCCATTTTATGGTAACGGTATACACGGATATTGCTCGAACAAATTATGCCTAGATATTACCCAATATGTGCCATTTTATGGTACCGGAATGGGCGGATGTTGCTGTAACAAATTATACCTAGATATTATCTAATATATGGCATTTTGTGGTAAATGTATTGACGGACATGGCTCCAACACACTATACCTAGATATTTTCCAATATGTGCCGTTTTATGGCAACGAAGTGGACGGACGTTGCACTAACAAATTATACCTAGATATTACCCAATATGTGCCATTTTGTGGCAACGGTATGGACGGACATTGCTTTAACATACTACATATAGATTTTAGCCCAATATTTGCCTTATTATGGTAGCGATATGAACAGACGTTGCTCTAACAAATTATATCGAGATATTAGACAATATATGCCTTTTTGGGATAAATGTATTGACGGACATGGCTCCAGCACATTATACCTAGATATTACCCAATATGTGGCATGTTTTGGCAACAGTATGGGCGGACATTGCTTTAACATATTACACCTAGATATTTCCCAACATGTTCAATTTTATGGCACCTGTATGGACGGACGTTGCTCTAACACATTATGCCTAGATATTAGTCATGTGTGTCATAATATGCTAACGGTTTCAGGGTGTTTTTTTTTCCTTAACAAACTGACGCCGATAGTCGGCGTCTTCCCCTAGAAAAACTTTCCCCATCGAAAATCATTTTTCTCCTTGTAGAGTGTAAATTTTTTATCAAAAAGTAAATAGAAGGATTAATCTTTAGTTTAGTTGAATCTGTTTCATCTAAAATCTGCACTTTTTAATGAGTTTCTGTTTAAAACCTACGTACTACGTACGCACTATACCGAGTATAATATTTGACAAGTTTTACTATATATAGACTCGCTACATCACAGACATTGCATGTTAGCAATCGGATCTCCTCGGGTAAATTCCGTCCTCGGGACAAACATCATAATTCGTGAATTATCCGATTATTATTGTCCCCAATCGACCTCCGATACTTCACGAATCATCGTCCCGAGGACGGAATTACCCGAGGAGATTCGATTGTATTTGTAATAATGGGAACCAATTTTGATAGCGGAAACTAGATGAGTGTTTGTTTATTTCCGGCAATCGTCACATTTCACGATGTCTCAGAATTTGAGAAAATTACAACAACAACAAAATAAAACAATCCAAAAATTCAAAACGAATTGATACGTTTTTTTAAGACACCGTCTTCTAGTGAGCAGGGTAAGAAAGATCTCGACAATCAATCGGATGTAATCGAAATTGCTGATAAAAATGAAACCGAAACTAGCGGAAGTAGACAATATTTATTGTGCGAAGAATCTCGTTCTGCATCAACATGTACTTGTAGTACAGTTGTCACATTTTCTTAACAGCAACAGTTCGCTTGCAATACTGCATCAGTTGCTGACTTCCCAATGGTAATTGAAAGTTCCAAATCAAAAGAAACGAAAACAGACACTTGTAATTTCAACCAACACTTTTATGAATCACTGTATACTTGACTATATTATAGTTCGTCCAAAAAAGGCTACATGTGCAAAAAGTGTGAACTGTTTGCATCAAGAAATGACATTAATGTGCCCTACATTTCATGTGGTGCAGTGTTTAGTGATAATCCTTCAAGGAGACTTGAAACTCACAATAACAGTGAAAGGCATAAGGCATCTGCTGAAAAAATACACCAATGTTAGGTGTCATGTCTATGTTATCCAAAGGCTGGAAACAGCTGCAGGAGTCAAAGAGACATGCCTCTTTAGGCTTACTGTAACCCTAAAAGACTTTTTAGACTTGTTAATGAAAGTTAAAGTAATATATAGAAATATATAATACACTGAATTTTCCCCAATTTTGTATATTTCGCGCGATTTTTCCCCTTTTGACCAGCGTCCAGCGTCTTCCCCTGTTCCTTAAAAAAACCCTGGGTATGGACGGATGTTGCTCTAATAAATAATATCTAGAAATTATCCAATGTATGCCATTTTGTGGTAAATGTATTGACGGACATGGCGCGAACACATTATACCTCGATATTACCAAATATGTGTCTTTTTATAGCAACGGTATGGACGGACATTGCTCTAACAAATAATATCTAGATATTACCCAATGTGAGCCATTTTATAGCAATGGTATGGACGGACATTGCATTAATATATTTCATCTAGATTTTAGCCAATATATGTCATTTTATGGTAACTTTATGGACGGACGTTTCTTTAACAAATTATATCGAGATATTAGCCAATATATGCCATTTTAGATAAAGGTATGGTCGGACGTTGCTTTAAAAAGTATGCCTAGATAATACCCAATTTGTGCTATTTTATGGTACCTGTATGGACGGACGTTGCTCTAACAAATTACACCTAGACATGACCCAATATGTGTCGTTTTATGGTTACGGTATGGCCAGACGTACCTCAAACAA
Source organism: Sinonovacula constricta (assembly GCA_007844125.1). Taxonomy (NCBI): domain Eukaryota; kingdom Metazoa; phylum Mollusca; class Bivalvia; order Cardiida; family Solecurtidae; genus Sinonovacula; species Sinonovacula constricta. Next base: position 34,632,605 of record CM017561.1, on the reverse strand, counting down.
ATTATGGCTAGATATTACCCAGTATGTGCTCTAACAAATTATACCTAGATTTTTTCCAATGTATGCCATTTCTTGGTAGATATATTGACGGACATGGCTCCAAAAAATGATTCCTAGATATTCCCCGTTACGGTATGGCCGGACGTTGCTCAAACAAATTATACCGGGATATTAGCCAATATATGCCATTTAATGATAACGGTATGGATGGTCGTTGCTCTAACAAATTATGCCTAGATATTACTCAATATATTCCATTTTATGGTACCGGAATGAGCGGATTTTGCTCCAACAAATTAAACCTAGATATTACCCTATATATGCCATTTTGGCAACGGTATGGACTGGCGTTTCTCTAATAAATTACACATAGATATAAGCCAATATTTGCCATTTTATTCTAACGGTGTGTGTGTGGGGGGGGGGGGGGGGGCAGAGTAAACGTTTTGTTGGAGTTTGTTCCAGCAAATCATAGCTACTCATTACAAAGTATAGGTGATAAGAGTTTATATGGGGGGGGGGACGTTGCTCTTACCTTGTTTTTTATAATTGTTGCGAATGTTACGTTAAGATATGATGGGAGTTTGCTTAGCAAAGTAATCCTAGATATAATCCTTTTCTCGAGCCTTTTCTTTTTAACCCATCCACGGACTGATGTCGCTTCAGCAAATAGAGGTAGAATATTCCCAGCAATGTAATCTTATTCTTTACGAAGCACGATATTATTCACCGGCGGCTGAATATTGAAATTCTGTGCATGTACGTTTATTATGCCGTCAAATAAATGGATAATATATTATATCATAATATAATATATCAGACAGTAAGACATTTACTTGGACCCCTTGTGCTGCCGTTCTCTGTGCCGCAATTTAAGCGGTACCCTTATTCACACATGCTTAATATGCATATGTAGTGTTGTTCTACACGCCGGTTGCTTCTCGGTCTTGACAGACCTTGCTTTTAACCTGCTCGAATTCCTCCGTTGACACTAGAATGCAGACATTTGAATTTACGAAAAAGCATACAAATCATGTATGGCTGGCTTATTTCTTACTGCAGGATAGCTTAGAACTTTTATATCTTCTTTTGATGGTATAATAGGTTACAAACTGGATATAGCCTAACCTCTGTTGAATTTTGTAAAATAAATTGCTTGATGCACTTTTAATGGTTTTTAATTCACTTTAACATTAACTGTTGACTTACTCATCGTATAAAGCTGAATGTCATACTTACATGTAATCATTATTTGTTTGCTCTTTAGAACATAGTAAACTGAAAAGTTTAAACTCTTTTAATGTATTTGGTTGGTTTTGTTTGATCTTTAGTGCAATTTAAAAAAATTACTTTAAAGTTCTCAATTTTATCTTTCCATATTGTCCGCGTTTGAGTACATTTTAATATATAAATTTTAAAGTTGATTACCGTGTATGGCCAGTTTTGCCTGTAATATGGTATTTAAATAAAATATATAATAAACTCGATTAATCTATATAGGTTGGTTTGTCTGCTTTTTAAAATAATAATGTTTAAGACTTTTTATTTATATGGCAGAGTTTGTCTATTTTTTAAACAGTTTTTATTGTATACATCCAGGGTTGCCTGCTTTGAAAGGTGTTTCGATGTATAAAAATAGCAAAAGCAAAATCTTTATGACCCGATTTTTTTTCGCTTTTAAGAGCCTTTTAAATTAAACATTTTGAAGTCTGTTTATGTATATGATCAGTTTTGTCTGCTTTTTATTGCTTTTAATATCTAATAACAATACTAGTGGCTGATTGTATATGACCAGCTTTGTCTACTTTTTAGTACGGTTTAAAATGTTTTTAAGTAGTTTAATTTTAATAGCCTGCTTTGTCTTAAACATATTAATACTAAAGTATTGTTATGCATCAGATCAGGTTTGTCTGCTTTTTAGTATGTGTTTTTTTAATTATGATATGTAAGTCTTTTAATGCATTAAACCATGCTTGTCTGCTTTTTAGTGTATTTTTAAAAAAATCTAATATTTAAGTGTTTTAATGCATTAAACCAGCTTTGTCTGCTTTTTAGTGTTTTTAAATAATGGTATTAAAGTATAAAATACATTAAGCCAGGTTTATCTTTTTAGAGATTTTAAATACTGATATTAAAGTAGAACCTGTGACCTACGCCAAGCCAGCTGAGATAAAAGCTCTTCAAGGCGTTAAGTTCCGGCTGGCTCTCAAGGTTCAGCTTCGGAAGGACAACCCAGACGGTAATGAAGAGTACACGGGCCCAGTGTGTCATAAGCAGGAGTTTGTTCTGCAGGTAGGTGAAATCGGGGGGGGGGGGAGGGGGGGGGGGGCTCAATCAAGCTTTCCCAAGGATCTAAGAAACGCTCGAGAAGTGGACCCAAAAGGGTCTGGCTAGGTTGTCGATCAGGTACAGACTCTTTGGCTAGATATTGCCAGGTACCGGCCACTTAGAGGTGGATCTTTCACCCCACTCCTAAAAGAGGTACAAAACCAGAAGGCCGTTGTAAATGTGAAGAATGCAGATGATAACTGCCTCCGTTGGTCTCTCTGCTCAGCATTGTTTCCTGCTAGTGACAATGTAGACAGGCCCTCTAAGTACCCCATCGAAGATTCTCTAAACTTTGATGGGATTGACGCACCCACTCCGATCTCCCAAATCTCCAAGTTTGAGCAGCAGAACAACTTGGCTGTCAACGTGTTTGGCTGGGACATTGCGGTTGTTGTACACCACCTAAGCAGACTGAAAGAAGACAAGCCCAGGATCAATCTCTTGTTGGCTGAGAAGGCCGGCAACTTCCACTACACCTGGGTGAAAAGTCTTAACCGTCTGTTGTATTCGGAGAGCAAGCATAAGGGAGACTTCCGCGAGCGTTGTATACACGGTTATTCCAGGGAAGACCTGTCCACAGGCCAGAGTGCCAGGGCATCGATCAAACTGCTGTAAGATTGGAGTTGCCCGAAGAGAGTAAAAATAAGCTAACCTTCCAGAACCATTAGAACCAGCTCCCGGCACCTTAAATTATCTACGCCGACTTTAAAGCGATCACCGTCAAGGCTGAGGGCCCAGAGCTTGGCCCAACAAAGAGTAATACTCAAAAATGCCGCAGAACACTTCTTAAAGGTCGTTCAGGAAGAGGATTGCAGAATCGAGGAAGTGTTGTCTCACCCAAATGGCATGAACATGACCCAAGCTGACTGGCAAGTCTACAATGCAGCTACTACCTGCCATGTATATGAAAACCCACTTGAAACAGACCGAGTTCGCGACCACTGCCACATCACAGGGCAATACAGATGAGCAGCCCATAAGGCATGTAACCTAAAGCTGAGGTTTAACCCAAAGACAACCACTATACCAGTGGTCTTCTATAATCTACGAGGCTACGATTCTCACCTAATCATGCAGGCCATTTCTACAGTAGATGGGAAGATCACGGTAATCCCGAACAACACCGAGCGGTATGTCAGCATGACCCTCGGCCGGCTCCGGTTCATCGACAGTGCTCTATCCTGCTGGCCTCCCTGGATAGCCTGCTCGCGCCAACAAGCCGGAAGCTTTCAAGATAACCCGAAAACACCAGTCGGAATGCGAGCTCCTGTTCTGGAAAGGGGTTTACCCCTACGAGTACATGGATAGGTGGAGACGTTTCGAAGAAACCTCCCTACCGCCGATTGCGAGCTTCTATAGTAAACTATCCTGTTTCCGGATTTTCGAGGATTACGCCCTGGCTGCCGTCCAGGTGTTCAAGAAGCGGCTCATGCTCAACCAGCCCGTGTATGTTAGCATGAGCATTTTCGACCTGTCAAAATGCTTACTGTATGATTTCTACTACGACGAGCTCAAAGCCCAGTGCGGGGACCGCTGCCGGCTTTTTTAACACCAACACGTACAGCCTAATGGTGAAAGTCGAACAGAGGACCTCTACCGGGATATGGGTGAGAAAGCCCAACTGTATGACACCTCCAATTTCCCGAAGGGCCACCAGATCCACTCGAACGCGACCAAGAAAGTGCTCAGCAAAATGAAAGACGTAGGCCTGAGGCCAAAAATGTACTTCATCCTGGAAGGTCCAGCACCAATATCAAGAAAGCCAAAGGGGTGAAGAAAACTGTTGTGAAGAAGGAGATCCGCCACGGATAGTGCTCTACGTGTAGGTTGAATTCGTCCACGGGTTGGACGTGCTCCTGTCCGTCAGGCATCAGATCTACGGGCAGCGGGTCCACAAAAAATCGCACTCCCCTTCGACTAGAAGCGGTGGATCGCCAAGGACGGGATCAGAATCTTGGCCTACGGGCACAAGGATCTCAGGGGTACTACAGACGAGTATCCAGGTAGAGCTGGACCAAATCAGGGTGCAGAATAGTTTCCGCTATCATAGCGGGGGAGTTTGGCAGTATGAAGAGCCCGCTGAGGCCGTTCTTCGGACTCTCTTTAGGGCTGGACCGCCTTTAATAGCCGTGATCAGGGCCACGAAGTAACCATCTTACTGGTACTGCGGGTAGAGCGCAAGGAAATCGTCTAAATCATCCCCACCCACCCCACCCTGACCCCGAGGTTGGCAAGAAGGAGCGGAAGGGGTTCTTGGCGGTCGTACGAATCCAGGTGTGGGCTTAACAGGACCCTGTAATTTTAGAAGGAGTTGGCGGTGCAAGATATCGTTGGTTGCCCCACGGAACATGTAGCCGTACTTGAACGTCCAATTCTTCTAAGCGAGCTCCAGAGCGTTGCATTTCTTTAGTCTTTTCTAGAGGCTGGATGAAGTTGATGCCCGAACCACCGATTTCGTAGGAAACCTCGGGGTTTTCGAGGTTTATGGACTTGACGTTCCATGTTTTCTATGGGTCGGCCAGCAGCGAGGGTGGTAGTCGATGTGGCGGAGCACCGTTTGTGGTCCAGCGAGGAGTAGTCGAGGTTCAAGAGTTCAGAGTATGTTGGATACTTCGGCGAGAATATGGTGGAAAGGGCCCGCCGGCCCTCCACCGGGCTGTAGTACACCGTTTCCACTCTGCCGTCGTAGATTAGGATAACCTCGTAGAAAGGGTCCTCGGCGGGTCGCATTTCGACTGCATACTGGTGCCCGAAACAGGCGTTCAGCAAGTGACCGGTTGAACCGCTCTACAATTCCCTGATCACGGTGGATGTTTACACCTGACCTCAAACCGTGCTTTGCAAAAAGCTGGGACACAGAACCCATGAAAACTGCCAGGGATCGACTTGAAGCAATTTCGGTCATCGCAGCGGGCCCTGCTTGTAGATCCGCTCTAGAGCAGCGGCGACCTCTCTAGCGTCCTTCGTAGTTAGCGGTTTTAGCGGCATCGAACCTGCTGGCTACATCAACAACTGTCATGTCATACTTGTATGTCTTCCGACAAACCGTGTCGTATAGTTAGAATACGAGATTGGCCTGGTGCACTTTGTTCAGTATTGAAACGTCGAACTTGGGCCTCGGTATGTAGCGTTAAGCAGGGAGGTAGATTTGCCCGATGGCCTGCTTTTTAAGGAAGTCCCGGCCCTTGGACTCAGAAACACTAGCCGCGGCCGCCAGTTTTTGAAATGCTGTTATCTCTTTCCGGTAGCCCTTGGAGCTGTAGTATAATTATGTCAGCCAGCTTCTGATCCATCGATATACTCCAATAGCGTGAGCAACCTCCAACATGCAGAAGCCAGTCTCGAGTAGCTGCCTAGTTGATTAGTCGAGCCTGCTAGCACCCAATCTGCGAAACGCATTATATTTTTTTCTTTCATCCTTCCGCCAGCTATCGAGTGAATTATGTGCGACATCGATCATAGTGAAAGCTTAGGTCACAGGAACATCTTAGTAAACATTTCCTCGGGAAACCCCATGCAGGTTGTGTATATAAGGGGCGAAAATAGAAGCGAAGACATTAGTTAATCTGCTTTTCTAAGTAGTAACCCGCTCCAAGCGCTAATACGATAAACCCAATATCTCTAGCTTGGTGGTCGTCGGACGGTAGAAGTCGATCAGCTGGCGCTCGGGCCCAGTGGAATCAAGATTTTTGTTTGGCATGACCAGAGCAGCTCGGCTCCAAACCCGGTGTCCCCTTCGTTGCTGTGGTAGGTTTCGCCATCTTGCTCAGTAGATACATGCTTGGTTGCTTTGCAATGTTTAAAAGTGCTAAGCATTGCAGTAATTGTAATTGTACATACCATAGCGGTGGTATAGCTCGCATGTGATGGTAGTTAGGGCATGAAGGGATCTGCCTCTAAGTGTAAATCTGGAGCGCTGCGGAGCCAAGAGTCTTGGTCATACTAGCCCCCAGTCGAGCCTCATATTGGGCGTAGAGCTTGCTGATCTCCTCATCGGGGAGGCAATCGATCTGATCTGCAGAAATCTCTCTGTCTATGTACTGCCTTGGCTGACCCCCATGGCAAGGGCGGACAACCTCAGTCTTTGTCCTTGTTGTTCTGCGCTTGCAGGCTTCTCCCCGCCGTCCTCGTGACCTCCAGATCGAGCAATGGCCCGCGCAGGCGCGCCGACTCGTCGACAAGAAGCTCGTCAATAATGTAGTCGCATTCCATTGCTAAAGTCACGAAAACACCGAGTCTCATTGTGATGAAGAAAACAACCGCCACTCCGACGCAGACGGCAGCAACGTATAGGCGATTTTTGTTTACAATGCATATCTTCTTGGCTGTGAGGTATTTAACAGAAGCTTAGCCTGTTTCGTTTTGGCGAGCTGTTCCCGCACGGCAGGCATTTCGGCTGCGGGGTTGATGTCATTCTTACGCAAGCACTCGTCGAAACTTTCCCAATTTTTGCAGTGGAAGAGAGCAACCCAACGCGTTTGCTCTCGTAGACCTTTGAGGACGGCGTTTTACTTCTGAGCCAGGACCCAGACCGATTGCTTAGAAGGGTGGTCGCTGAATGCCAGCTCGGAGAGCATGAGCATGTATTTTTTCTTGGTGAGCAGTTTGCTGGCGGCCATGTCATCTACGACATACAACGTCCGCTGACCCTGAAACACTCGGTAGAGAACTCGCAACAAGTCATGAAGTCGTTCACCTGGATCTAGAACATAAACCTCCTCGTCTGTCTACACCCGCGGGCGTTCCTGGTTGGTCCTGTTATGCCTGGTCGTGGGACAGAGGATTACGACGTGATCGAAACAGCCTCGAATCGGGCCCTTAAGGAAGTCAAGCGCGAATTTCGTTTTCCCGCAGCAAGTCATGCCGCAAATTATTGCCGAGTGGGGCTCTTCAGTAAGTAGCCGATATGAATCGTCCATTCTCGATGTTGAGCTGCGCCTCCATGAGGACGAACGAAAATATGTTCAATGCTCCCGAGCTTCCGCTTCCTTTGTGAGCTGAATTATGATCCCTTCGCTGGCGTTTTCGATCCAGCGGCCATTGCCATGTAAGCCATCGTCATCGCTGTACCTTAAGTCCAGCCAGAGAGCAAACTCCGATGTGAGGTACTTACCTTGGTTGCAGGCGTGGGGCCCGAGGTCCTTGGCCACCATGGCCACTTCGCGAATCCGTTTTATTTCATGAGCCATGTTTTCTGACCTCGTCCCATGCCTGGTAAGGGCGTATGCCTTGAGCATAGATCTGGTTCGGTGCCCTTGACAGTGATCTCCACTTCCGTGATCTTGGGGTTATAGAAGCCTTTACTCTGGCGTTGAAAGGGCTGAGTCCGTTCCGCGAAGAGCATTAAGATCCTCTTCATGGAACGAGCAGGGATATCAGGTTTATGTTCAACGGCGTGTCGGACTTATCCGCCGCTATCCTGTGGTGCCATAGGACCCGTTCGCAGAGGATCGCCATCTTCCCTGCGTACTGGTTGCGGATGTTGTCTGCCAACTCCCTGTTGGTCACCATCTCTAATAATAATATATAAGACAGAGTCCTATGAGCATTGCAACATATACAAACATAGAAAAGACACAGGGCCAAGGTATCAACATGCACGCCAAATGTAAATGTGAGAACAAATCTGTGATGAGTCATTTAACAATAAGAGCAAACCCGACAGTTCCCGCCTTGGAACGGTCAGTCGGCAATATGGACCGACTGGGGTGATTAAACCGGTTTTACAGAACTCTAACCTCGCACTTCCTGATGGGTTTCACAAATGCAAGCCATTATATGAAAACTGATCCATTTGAATATGTGCCCAAGCGCTGGCGTTTTGTTTGACAAGTTATGACGAAAGCAGTGACGTCATTGAAGAATAATGTCCACAAAGTGTTTAGAAGAGAGATAGGTATTATACGAGTTTGAAATCGATTGGGATGGAGAAACGGTTGTTGTAAGCTTTGGCAATAGCGGCATCCTTCGCTTGAGCAGTCTTGTTTCCTGCATCGTGTCTTATTCGAGTTACGTTTCTTTCATCCGTGATGTCAATACCCTGGTATTGGGCATTAGCCCGCTCGTTTTCCGTTTTCAAGAAGTCCATGCAACATCCGAACATTTCACTGTCATCGAGACTTTTGACCCCGTTCCCGGAAAACTTAAACATGGTCTTCTTAACGATCGCCCTACCCAAATTATTAACCACTGAGCGATTAGCGTATGTTGAGACCAACTTGATTTGGAAAGCTAAACGGGTTGTTCCTGGAACAATGACATCCTTGGTACCGAGATTCAGAAACCTCACTAAGAGCTGCTGATTCTGTTCGGATGTGGATGGGTTGCTCGTGAGCACAACCGACTAGCGTATGCCCTTGGCCCCTCGGAGTTCTCTAAGGCGCCGGTGCGGATCGAACTTTCGACCGTAAGCACTTCGAAACATTTTGTATTAAACCCAGCCAACCGTGTCTTCAATACAATGTATGACGAGGGCATCCAGCTGCAAGACTTCCGTGACCGGCTGGCGCCGTTGGTTTCGGCCACGGACGGTATTGAAACTACCTCGATCTCCACTGAATTGCTGGAACCGTTGATGACTTTAACAACGGATTGGGTGAGGGTCAGCCTCCTGCCGGTCGGGACTACCAAAAATTTACGATCGACGGAAGGGGTCAGCTCTGCCTGAGGCCCCCCCCCCCCCAGATATTAATCTGGTTAACAATAGTACTGAAAGACCCCAAGCGTTACCCACTATAGCAACAAGGTCAGGCGGTCGGGTCTTTGTCCGGGATGAACTCGTGTTCTCGGACTGGGCGCTCAGCAATAGGTATCTGCCCGCCCAAACTGTCACCCAAATACAGTAGACTGATAGAAAACTGGACGTGATGCGCTCTAGTTCTGGCAGAAACATTGAGGTGGCAGAATTCGACAGCAGCCTCCCCCCTGTCTGGATGGAGACCGCGTTGAAAACAATCGAAGCACCACCTCAGAGTTCATCGGGCTTGGGCGGTTCCGAGCTAATGATGCGGTTCCGGGAACTTAAAGGGCTTGACAAGGCCATTCAAACCCAATAAGGAGAACTTGTTGACAACATAGCCAGACTCCGACATCGGCAGGCAACTAAATTGAGAGAATGGAAAATTAAGAGAGACGGATGACCCCGAGATGAAGTGTGAGGCGGCGAAAGAATAAGAACACTTGAGGGTGTGCGGGCCGTACTGCTTGAGATCGCATATCAGCTGTGTTCGGGAAACCCTTCGGCAAATCCTGCAAGAAGACACCACGCTGGCTGAGTGGATCAGGACTCTCTTCCGAGAGCAAGGTATCACCGTCGTATCCATCTTAACGAAATCGGGATGACCATCGTAGCACGCTCGTCCTAGCAATAACCGGTGGCGCCGCCCCCTCTCCCCTGGCCCCCGGCCCAACCAGTTAAGGGTAGCATTCGAGAGTTGGTTAAAACACCTGAAAGCCTTTTGCGCTTTACTCGCAAAACTAGCGAAGAAGGCCGCAGCTGCAATTCCCGTGTCATTGCCAGTGTGGTTTCATGGCTGTTGTCGACCGCAGGCAAGGCAGTCGGATTGCTTGCCGAACACACTTGGGCTCTGCTTCTCGCAATTGAGAGTCTGTTACTGGTTGAAGTCAAAGAGTGGCTAGCGAAAGCAAACGTCAAAGCGCAATTAGCTTTACGGCAACCTCAACCAGAGCCTTCTTTTCCTCGGAGTGTGCTTGCGCAGCGGATACAGCTTCAATGTTTTTGGTGCCTGTTGCGCAGCAGCTACCGCTTCACGGCTGCGCGGGCGGCCCTGCGATTTTACCATCATGAAAGCTGCCATGTACATGAGGCTTAACCACAGGAGAGTTACCCCCCCCCCCCGACTTCACCAATTGGAAAGTTGGCTGGAGCCATTATTATTTTGTTGTAGCCCGCAATGCCTGGATTGATGTTTAGGAGCATGTCACTCGGATCAATGTACAATCCTTTTCCGAAGACCACGTTCAGCTCGCTCCCGGGGTATTGCAGAATGCTTTGGTAACGGGTGATAGCGGCTAAGATGTCGACAAGAGAGTTGGTCGCATCCTCCACTAGGGCTCCACCTGCGATCCGGGACTTGGTTTGGGCCTGGGCCCCGAGCAGAGCCCACATGTAGGTCCAGATCGAGTCGTTGATTCGCTCCATGCCGGCCTGAGTGAAGTCTTTTAAAACATCTAGCACGAACGTGCTCCAAAAGCCATCAACTCCTGGATCTTTCTCGATGAACTCAGTGTTGGCCTTTTAAGGCGGTCGATAGTCGCAAGACGAGACCCCGCACTGCACCTGAGAAGAACATGGAGGAGCTTCAAAAGAAATTCCTAGAAGAAGGTCGCAAAAAAGCGCTAGCGGAGCTTTTCAAAAAGTTAAATACTCCATCTCTCTGAGCCGCGTGTGTAGACCACACTGTGACCCCCCTCCAGCATACCAGGAATAGACGAAGAAACTACAAAACGATATTCTCTCCGAGAGAAAAAGAAAGCCGAGGACTGATCCCACGAGGCTTTGGAAAACCGGCCCTTCTGGACCGGCTCTATCATGTATACTGCTACATTTACCCCCTTTTATTGTCTTATCTTTTGGCTTAGGAAGTTAAACGTTTAAGCTCATACTGTAACAGGAAATCATAGTTTGTAGACTGAACATTTATTTGAAGCTAATGCCATGTTATATGAAGCAGTAAGTTTGCCTTCTTGTGCATATTTCCTTACGTATTCAAATATTTCCCACCTGCCCACAACATGTCACATTGAGCATCAATGTGTGCTGTCTAGTAATGTTTTCTGATATAAGAAAGCAGCAATTCATTCTATCAGAACACAATTTTTAGCTGAATGTCAATTTTAATGTTAAAATTGTTTTTCTTTGTGATGTTCAAGCCAGTTATGACATCCTTTCTATCTTATCCCTCGGTTACCAACATTTTAATTGATGAAAACTATAAAATGTATACTTTTTGTGTAATCTAGATATATAGACATATAAAATCCAATCAAGAAAACATGACAATTCTATACTTCAGTTTTATTGACAATTATATCACAAGCAAATTGACAGGAATAAAATCAACAATTTTGGTATACTGTATTCTTACCAAACTGCTGCAACATCGGCTGCAAAAAAAAAAATATATATATTTCAGGTTTTTTTAAATGAATAACCGAGTTATAATCATAGGTGGTCAGGCAGTGTCTTGTGCTCATTTATAGCAATATTGACTTTTTATCCAACATTTTTTACTTAACACCTTTACCCCCCCCACACACACACACCCCCCCCCCCCTCACACACACACACACACACACACACACACACACACACACACACTCTGGCACTGACGTTCTCAGAATGCTTCATCTTACATCAATAGACAAAACCTTTGCTAAACATTTAAAACTCATGTCATTTATGGAAATCATCAGAGGGCATTATGTTCTTGAAACATATTTGGTGGTCACTGCGATATTCTTGGACAGACTGCAGTATATTAAATAAATTAAATTAATGCATCATGCACCGAAATGTAGATTTTTTTAGATCTGAAAAGACATTCAGGCATTTGATAATGGAAGAAAGTATTGCTTTCCATTTTAAGGAGTCATTTTTAAATCCTCTTTAACATATGGTTAAAAAGTATAATAAATTAATTATCATGAGAAGTACAAAAGATATAATGAAATAGTTATCATGACTAGTACTTGTCAACAACAGACCTATTTTATTTTATAAAAATGTGACTTAGAAACAAGATATAGCAATTTAAAAATATATATTTATTTTAACTCGTAATTAAGATTCATGAAAATTTATTAAGGCTATTTTGCATACCAATTAATTTCAAATCTTGAATTAGTGATTGTCTTCAATATAATTGATAACTGATTTTACCAGTAAATTATAAGCAATACACAGGCTTTCAAGCGGGCCCTACTTTTCCTACTTTTCCCTACTTTTTTAGGTTTGGCCCTACTTTTCCCTACTTTTCTTTTAGAGACCTACTATCCCTACTTTTTGAGAAAAAAAGTCATATTTATTTTTTTTACATAATCCTACATGAATATAAATTTGTTTTAAAATAAAAGTTAATACATTTTTCTGCATTTTTCTTCTAAAAACTAGTTGCTAGTATATTTCAAGGACACAAAGGATGGTACTAGTAGTTGGTTTTCAGTGGTGCTGGGAGATTCCATTATGAGGATGGTTGGAGCTGACAAGACATTAAGCCAGACAAGGTAAGATGTTTATATTTTTTGTAGAAAAAATAACAAAAATAAAAGTTGCAGAATAATGATAAAATATAATGTTTTTGTACACATACTAGATTCTTCATGTCCCAATGATGCTTGCTGAGGGTGAATACTTGCCATTTTATGTAAGTTTAGCATTTAGTATTAAAAAGCTCACAGTGATCATTTTGAACCTAAATCTTCATTGAATGAATAAGGGATCGAGTATAGTGAGCTTTAATTTTTTTACTAGTTTGTAGTAAATTGCATGATAATAGATGTGCAAGCTTTTCTCAAAACTAACCATGTGTCTTTCTAGCACTAACCTTAAACACATATGCTGCTATTAAAAATGTGATAATTTCCATTTTTAATTGCTTTTTGGTAGTAATGTTGGGTATAAGTTACCTATTGACTATTAAACTAATGCCCCTTTAATAACAAGAGAATGCCAGGTAGGTAGTAGAAACATAAAGCTAAACTGGATGACACTTACTCACATCCTATGTGTCGTCTGTATGTATTTTTGAAATCTGCTATACTAAAAGTGTATCATTACAGATCTTTAATTTATAAATGGTGACATCACAATGCCTCATGGACGCACAAAATTTAACATTGGCTGGTTAAAACAAGTGGATGAACATGAACTTACTCTTTGGTGTAAAAAAGATGAAAGTTCGGAGTACAGTGGCTTCTGTACTTTATGTAGTAAATCTATTCAGTGTGCAAATAATGGTGTTAAGCAAATTCTTAGCCATGCTCAAGGGAAAAAAACATAAAGACATTGCAAAAGTCAGGTTTGGGAAAGGACAGAAGCATTTCATCCAAGTACAGACCAGTGGTCCAAGAGGATCACAGGCTGGAGGTGACAGTGTGAAGCACATTGGACTTCAGAGTAAAGCGTTGAAAGAGCAAGTGGCTACTGCAGAAATTCTATGGGTTTTAAAAGTAGCATCTGCTGGCATCTCTTTCAGTGCATGTGATGAAACCCCAGAGCTATTTCGCATCATGTTTCCAGGGCCTATCAGTAAGGAATTCTCTATGAGTAGGACAAAAGCATCATACATGCCCATATTTTAGAGAAGGTCTTGTTAAGTTGATTTGTGAGAACAAAGTGTTTTATACCATTCAGTTTGACGAGACGGGAAAGCGCACAGGGTAGAAAACAATGTGACATATTACTGAGGTTCTGGAACAATGACAAAGGTCTGATTACTACTCAGTACTTAAAATCATTGAAGTTTGGACATGCCAAAGGAAATGATGTAGCAGTAGCCTTGTTGGGCACATTGTCCGAAGACAAATATGAATTGCCTCTTTCCCAGCTAATATCATTAGGAAGTGATGGCCCCAACGTCAACAAAACCATCTGTAAGTACATAGATAGTCATATGAAGGAAGCTGGGCTCCATGGGCTTGTGAACTTCATACCATGCCCTCTTCATGTAGTTCATAATGCCTTTCGCAAAGGATTGGCTGTTTATGGGCTACAAGCTGAAGATCTCAGTATTGATTTGTTTCAATGGTTCAAGAAACACCCCTGTCAAAAAGAGGCTTTTGCATTAACTTTGGACAAGTTGAACCTTAAAGGGGATGCATTTTTGAGACATGTTCAGTGCAGATGGCTAACACTAGTGCCTTGTCTACAAAGGATAAAGGAAAACTGGAAAGCCACGTACCATTACTTCCAGATCTTCCAGAAGTAAGCCAAAGAGACAATACAATGAAGACCCTCAAAGGCAATGAGAGATACAGCAGACAGCAGAATATGCAATGCTCTCAAATCCAAAGAAACCGTGATCCAAATAGACTTTCTATTGAGCATTGGGTTATTGTTTCAGGAGTATGAAACTCTTTTTCAGAAGCAAGAACCATTGATTCATGTGCTATTTCCGGAATCTGTTGAGCTTCTTAAAAAAGTTCTGATGCGTTTCATGAAGTTTGAAGAGGTGTCTGGATCAAAGCTTGCCCATATCGACTGTGACAACTTGGACCTCTGCAAGCCACTGACAGAAATCGATGTTGGACAGGATGTCAAGGACGGATTGCAAAAGTTGGAAAATGGAAGACAAAAATCTATTCAAATGGAAATGAGAAAATTCTACCAAGAGGTTAGCAAACACCTGAGCAAGAAATTTCCAATTCTGGAGCCAGTTGTGAAAAATGCTGAGTGTCTCCATCCAGAAGTTAGAGACCAAGATCAGGCAATGAAAATGATATCTCAATTGGCAGTATCCCTTCCAAACTTGACCAGTGATGATGCAACAAAAGCCATTGATGAGTGGAAGTTATACAGGGAAGAAAGTGTGGAGGATGATGTTGTTTATGAAAAGGATGGTACATTTAGGAGAGTTGATGCATATTGGAGCAAAATCTTTGAAAGAAAAACAGCTGCAGGCATGTCAAAATACACAGGGCTCAGAAAAGTTGTGACATCATGCCTATGCATATTTCATGGAAATGCAGATGTTGAAAGAAGTCTTTCTATCAACAAGAAGATCCTGACTCCAGAAAGGTCGCTGTTGTCTGATAATGCACTGAATGCATTACGACTAACACGGGATGCTGTTAGTCTTCATGGGAATGTATATTCAGTGCAAATAACAAAGAAAATGATCACGTATGTGCAGGGTTCCTACAAAAAATATCAACAAAGGCTAGATGAAGAAATTTCTAAAAGGAAGAGAGCTATTGACAAAAATGACGAGGATGCACAAAAGGAAAAATTGAAGCTCAATGAGGAAAGAAAACGCAAAATCCACCAAAAAGAAGGGGAAGTCAAAAGAACTGAAAAACAACTTTAGGTTGATCTGGACAATGCAACATCAGTGTTTGGCGAAGCAAATACCAAACTTATGGATGGCATCAAGGCAAAAAATTTCCACAAGATTTCTGTTGCTCAGGGGCTACTAGAAGGAAGTACTGTAACACTGTATGAGATGTTGTACACCATTATTGCTTGTTTGTTTGCCCATGTAAACTTCCTTTATGCTAGTCATGTTTAGAAGCTTTAAACTTTTGAATAATTAAAATGTGCAGAATATAACTGGAAAGACAACTGTTTCATCTGTGGGGGAAAATGTAGTATTAAACATAGAGGTAAATGGTCAAAGATTGAAAGTTCCATTGACGAAACATCGAGGCTTTATTTGAAACTTTTAAACATCGCTTCACAAAATGGTAATGATGCTCTACA
This sequence comes from Sinonovacula constricta, assembly GCA_007844125.1. Taxonomy (NCBI): domain Eukaryota; kingdom Metazoa; phylum Mollusca; class Bivalvia; order Cardiida; family Solecurtidae; genus Sinonovacula; species Sinonovacula constricta. Next base: position 34,616,839 of record CM017561.1, on the reverse strand, counting down.
TAGTAGATTACTTAGTTCACAGGGTGATCTTGTGGCAGTGGAAGCTAAATATCATAGAAAGAAAGTATGCAAATATCTTTCGTCAAACCCTGAAATGACTGAACCAAGTTCTTCTAGATGCAAATGTGACCTTGATAAAGCCAGTGAACATCTTAAGAAGGATTTTTCTGATGCTGTGGAAAAGCAAAACTCAGTATATGACTTGTCAAAGATAAAAGATCTCATTAGATATTGCACAATTAAAACACTTAAATGTTGACCCGGACAAGTTAAATGGAAAGCAAAAAAAAAGAGTCTTAAAACGGGTGTGGCCAGATTAAATGCACATTTTAAGGAAAGGTCCTTATTCGGGCCTAATTTTTTCAAAAAGTCTCCGACTTAAAGATGCCCTGTGCAAATTTGTTCAGCTACAGAAAAATCTAGAATCTGTTTCAGAGCAGACTGAACTTGAGTCTGGCTTGATTGACAGTTTTCAACATTCGGAAGAGAATGAGTTGTCAATCCTGCACAATCTGCTTCAATTGTAAGAAATTGAATTTTAAAAAAAAGATACAAAAAAAAAGAAAAGCATACAGAAAAGTAAATATTTTGCATCAGAGGAGATAACCATAGATTCTCAGTTTTTGGACACTCATATTAAGATGTTTGTATGATGGTGGTCTGGTCATAGCGAGGAGTTATCAAGACATCTCACTTACCAAACAGGAAATGTCTCGGATATTACATACCTAGTCAATCCTATGACAACACCATTCTTTTGGTAGCCAAAAGCTTATTAAAGACCTCCATTCGCACGGATACACACTGTCATACTCAAAGGTCCGCCATTTCCTGCGCTCTTCAGCTGTACACATGGCATCTATTCAGAATCGAACTGAGTCAGGTATCATTACTTTTATTTGTTTATTTTGCAGATCTTAAATGCTTTATTCAAAGTAGAAAAAACAAAGGATTCATTCCAATATGAATGCATTTAAACACCAGAATAAGAAACAAAAATGATAATTTACAACTGCCTTACTTGTGTTCAAAGAATTAAAATTTATATCCCTGCTTCTTATGTGTAAAAGTCTGTTGTTATATATATATGTTTGAAAGTTGACTGATGTTTACTCAAATATATTATAGGTGGCCTTGTCCAGGCTCAACATGTCAATGGTGGTGATCTCATTATTGCCGCCGCAGACAACTGGAACCACAATGAAAACACTTTCAGTGGGAAGACTTCATCACACGCCATGACCAGTATATTGGTATGGTGTCCATCATCAGATTCAGCTCAACTCCCACCCCTCAGGATCCCTCGAGTGTCTGAAAGATCTAAAGATCCGTTGATGCTTCATCTCTTCCAGGTTTATAATTGTTTATATATGATTCATTAGTTTTTCATTTAAATGCAAAAGCATAACATTTCTTGTTAATACCAATTATAATTAGTAGAAAATGACAATAATGCTGTTGATGATGGTGTTAATGTTGATGTCTATGTTTGTATTTTTTTTTTAATTGCGATGGTAAGGGTGTTTTGGTAATGACTATGCTTGATTAAATGAATATGACAAGTACTCTGCTTTTTCAGTAAGCAAGTATAATGAATATACACACTAAGAAGAGAATGAGATTATGAGGTTGGTGATTTTTTCAGGCAGAGTTCTAGCACAAACACTTATTTACCGCAAACCTTCACAGAGACCAACTCCAACGATGAAGCCTTCTGTACAACCCGGTGAGATTTTTCCACCTGACCTAGAAGATGCCAAGAATCTGCAACTGAAAGAGATGCTATACACAACATGCAGACACACTTTAGCAGCACTTTGTGATGACTTACATGTATCTCAAGAGACGGTATTTTCCTCTTGGACAGTGTTTCAGTCCATAGTTCAAACCAATGTTGTTTGTCACACAGCAAATGTGGTTTTCAATCCGACACATTGTAACTATTGCCCCTCCAAATGACTTTAACACAGTGTATACCGTGTTGAAGCGCACAAAGGAACGAATGAACAAACAGTTTGCCCAATAGCATTTGATATGAGCTTTCTAGCCAAAGCCCTATAAATTGTGTGAGCAAACCCAGAATAGATTGATGATGTTTATCCTCTTGAAGGTGGCATGCATTTTATGATGTCTGTTTTAGTGGAATAGGTCACATATATGGAGATTTAGCTATTTAGCAACTTCTTACTGATTCAGATGTGTTTGCTCCTTTAACTGCTGATCATGTTCTTTCTGAAAAGGACATTGACAGAGCCTTGCAAGACCTTATCATGGTAGATGAGATTCTAAACAGACGCTTCTTCCACTAGTTTCAGAAATGGACGGCAGAAAACTTTCAGGTAAAACCACCACATTTAGAAAGCGAGTTAACTCATTGTACTCTAATGACGCATTAAAGCGGCACGAAAAACAGCCTCCTCGTGCCGGGAGACGACTTATCGCGTCGCATTTTACCTGTGTCTGGCGCCGAGCGCCGCATTAAGGCGGCCCTGAAAATGTCTCGGCTACTGCCGAACGCCGCGTTAATGCGTCCATCATATTTGCTGGTTAAAACTCATGTTTTTCAATCACTTTCGAGTCTCGGCCAATCAAGTACCTCACAGTATCGTAAATGCTTATGTCATCCTAATCTAAATCTACCGGCTTAAATCCTTTTTTGTTATTTCATTTATTGTAGCGAGCAACAGAAAAATCGGCGACATTTTCTCTGATTGAAGTGAAATCTAATTTGAAACATTTCTCGGCTGAAATACGATCGTAAAATCAGTTTTCAAATGATTAATTTATACTTCGATCTCAGCCAATCAGAAACCTTGTTATATAATTTATTGGAATTTCATGTAACCCGGATGTAAACACAATGAATCATGTCGAGATAAAGAAAAACGGCGATATATGCCTTACTGTTAGCTTTAAGATTCCTACTTATACGTAGTGTATCGGCGGATATGTGGAATTACCTACGTCAGATCCAATAATTATATGATAATTGCAGATATCAATAGATAAAAGGCACAATCTAACTCTTGGAAATCGCCGAAGTTTTCTATCAAATATGAAGGATTAAAATATTATATAAAGCAGTGTTATTTACGTTATAAACATAAACAACTTGATGAGGTCAATATTATTTCACTTTAATAATTTGAACTGTGTTAATTTTGATATTGTTAATCTTACGTGTTCTTCAGATTTCACTCTTTTCTGAAGTATTTCTTCTCATACCGTGTTAAAAATTACATGGTTGTGTAAAGCACTTTCTGTGCTTCAAGTATGTGAAAATATCCCTTTAGAGTACTTCCAAAATGACATGTTTATTGTGTTGTGTATACAACCTTCTCCGATATCTTACACTTACCGGTAATCCACACGAGATGTGTCTCGGCATGAGGGGCAGATAAGACCCCCACCAGGTGTAGGGGATGACTGGAGAAATGCCTCTAGGGTACGACTGGTCAATTAGCTCTAGGGCACAATGAGTTAAAAGAGTTAAGTGAAAATTCTTTGAAAAACATGGATGAAATTCAGGACCTCTTGCATTACATTGAAACAGAAGTTCTTCCGCTGATCGAGTTATTTAGGTTGGAGGGTAGATCATCTTCCCCACGTTTTATATTTTGGGATGACTACTTGTATGAGGTATCCCTTCCTTTAAAACTTTATCTTGCAGCAACTAGACATGGAATGTGGAAAGCTCATGAATAAGCTGAGGTAAAGTTGTTAACTTTCTTGTTCGCTTCTAGCAGGATTGTTTACGCCAGATTTATGCCACATCTAATACTACAAAGTAGGAGACTTCCACCTAAATTAGTTAGCAAGTTTGAGGCTGGAAGATTTGTAGCAAAGTTTGCAGAGGGGCTTCTGACTCTGTACGGCTAGACTATGCACTGGAGGTGACTAAAAATAAAGCACTGAAGTCATCCGGAAGTATTATTGGTCTGACCCACAATTCCAATGCACTTAATCGGTGGTTCCTGGCAAGATCAGTTACATCCAAATACTTAGGCACAGACAATTTCTAAACATCAAACTGACTCACCATTTTACGCGCTAGCGTACAATACCAAATTGAAGAAGATGTTGCTTTTTTAAAGTGACACATTTATTGACCCATTTTCGTTGTCTAACCCTCCGTCTAGGCTTGTTAATATAGCCAGAGGTGTTGAGTTGACAGCAGCTGTTGAGGCCAGTTTGTTAGGTTGCCATGAATACGGCAACCATGCACTGTAGCAATTTGTAGCAGAAAGGTTTATGAATAAACCTGACACCACAACCAAGAAAAAGTTCTTTCATCCCATTCCGAAGTCAAAAGTTAAGCCATTCTCATTTTCAAAACACAAAGAAAAAAACAACTCTTAAAAAGACAAAATCAACAGTGAAGATATGTAAGATTTCTTGCAATAAATTCCTTCAATAAGGTTCCGCTTGAAAGGGTCCTTGCTTTTGAAAACACTCCTGTACCTCATGAGTTTATTTGCAGATGACGGCTCAATGTTGGCAACAAAGACGTCTGATTTCGTGGAGAAGCTTGAAGCCCTTTCTAGGTCAGATCCTTGCATAGAAAAAGCGTTTAGGAATCTTGAGTGTTTCTTTTTTGATGCCATGTCAGTTGTTCAAATACTCCAACCTCAATCATATAGAAAAACCACATACAATATGATGGCAGCTTCCTTTTGGCAACACATTCTTTCTCATTTTGAAGGTTCTGGACAAATTCATGTTGTTTTGACAGGTACATAGAGAGCAGCCTGAAGTCTCAAGCACGAATACGTCGTGGCGAACGGTCTCTTCTGTCGGACAAATTTCAATTCAAGGCAATATGATAGTTGGTGACTGGAAAAGAGTGGTATGCAACACAAAAAGCAAACACGAACTGACAAGATTGTTGACGTTGTTTCTTAACTAAAACTCTCAAGATTTTCTTGAAGACAAGAGTGAAGTCCATATAGCTGGAGGTATTGGTGAAACAGCTTTGCGTGTTACTTCTTCATGTATATAGGGTAATTCCCTAAGCTCAGATCAAATCATAAAGAAGCTGACAGTCGTCTTACGCTTCACATTGCATATGCTGATAGACAAAATACACAGCAGGCATGTGTTTCCAGTCCTGACACTGATGTTCATGTGCTTCTGGTTCACATTTTCTTAGAACTGAACATCAGTCAAATCGTCTTCAAAATAGGAAGAAAGACAACTTACAGAGATATGACCAGGTATATTACAGCCCACTCAGTTTTCAACTCTGTCTCCCCAGCAGATAAATATCCTCTTGCCTGTCTACTGTCTTACTGGGTGTGACACTTGCTCATCTTTCTATGGTGTAGGCAAGAAAAAGGCTTTTCTTATTATGTGCAAGTCTAACCCATTAATTTTAGGCCTTTCATAACTTGGAATTACATAATATATGAATAAGCACGTTGTTCACATTGTCCAATATGATATATAAATATTCTGGCAATATTTCAAATCTACATAAAGAAAATAACAAGATATGCTGTGGGAATTAATTATTGCACTTATTATGAACATTAGGTAATTCTTTAACGAAACTAGAAAAACATGGTTTCAATTTATTGTTTTTACAATACAGGAAGATATTTTGAAATTGGTGGCAATTTTGGCAGCAATTTTGAATATGTAATAACTGACAAATTATACAAAAGGTGGTGTGCATGTAAATTATTATACAGTTTTATGTAAAAAGTCATTAAAACTCAAATGTGAACCAAATAAAAGAAGAAAAACAGTTTTCAAGGTTGTCAATTTCCTTTTAAAAGGTTTTAAAGAACTGGCGGCCATCTTGGCGGCAATCTTGGATTTCTCAGATCGCCATCATTCATGCTAATTTATGCCGGTGGTTTCATAAACTACAGACCCTAACAAACAATTTGGTATATAGCGTTGCTTATTAAAAATATCTCCCCTTGACCCATTGTTTTAGTGTATTTTTTCGTGCATTGTCACCCTACCGTAAGATTGAATAAGCAAAATGTGGACGAAAATTAGTGCTTGTGGTAAAGAAATTATGTGTTTGGAGTCTGGATCGGAGGGTTTCAAATTCAAACCTTATCCCTGCCACAAAATTCACTTGCATAAGAGAAACGTGCTCTTGGTCAAGATGTTAAGGTTATGGACTCGAGGTCTGGGTTCAAATCTTAGACAAGACTAAGATTGCGTCCCTTGTCCAAGACTTTCATTACATGAATATTTTGCACATACTTAGGTAATACTATTGCTTTGTTACAACATTATCTCCATCGGGATTATGGACATACCAGATCGTTCTGTTTTTACTTTTTCTTTCAGTTTGTCTTCATCCAAATTCGCTTTAAATGTGTAACGTGGGTTAAGTTCAGGAAATAATATACATTTTTTTATACATAATTCAGATACAAAAATGCTTCCATACAAAACAACTTTGAAAATAAACCATAAGATACTGAGAAAAAAAATCTATGTTCCAGAAAAATACCATCGGAAAAATAATTATTTGTGAGATGTGAGGCTGCTGCACATGTGCAATTGCTGCTTGTACACTGTAGTTTTATAGTTAAATATAATGATATTGGCAACTTTTTATGTAACCTCTTGGAAAACATGTTAAATGCTGTCGGGATTTGCTTTTTATTTTGTTTTAAACCAGCTATATGGTTTCAGGAATATAAGTTATACATAACTATATTTTTCTCGAGATTGATAGTATACTGAAAACTTTCCAAAAAAAACATAACTTTTTCAAATATATCTGTTACTAGCTCCCATACTGCTTTAAGCTATTTAACTGTTGCAGTTTTTGCGTTAGCTTTGCTGCTCCGCATGAACGGCTTTTCTTGTGACTAACTGAATGCACTGGGGCTATTTTTACGGTACTATAGTGTTTTTTCTTCAGGCTATTTTTACGGTGTTCCTTTTGCACATACGCAGATCAGATATATCGGGAACAATAAAAACTGGTATCCGCCGATATATATCCCGGTAGATCACAATAATTATTGTTTATTGACATCATACATTTAAGTGAAACATCATATTATCATCATTCCGGTAATTTGCTATTTCATTGATAACCAATTTAAGAAGACCCACCATCATCATGCTTATTTATAGATTTAGAAAGAATGAACATTCAGGGCAATTTTTTACCCATTGCACTCTCTAACAATTGAGTAAATGTTCAGACTCAAAGAAATTAGTTTATGCAAAGATTATGCCTAAATTTTCCAAACAGCGGGAACAAATTGTTACAGGCACTTTATATTTACTAATGTGTATTCCCCCTTATGGTATGCCTTTTATCATTTGATAATAAACCACACATTTTGTCCAAATGCGCAATACACGTCTACATAATTTTAATTGAGTTTGTCTGGTTTTACTAACATTTCTGTGGTAAACAATATAAAAGATTAACCTATAACACACTTATTAGTTATATATTGAAGCATTACTATCAAAAGCTGACACAAAACAACATTTTAAATGTTGGTATTTAAGGTATTTTAATCATTTTCATAAAAGCATGAAATCCATTTATAAGGTATAAGTCGTGTGATTTAGAGATAGCATCTTGCAATAACAAAAAGAATGACATACTGATCAAAACATAATTTTCTTTAATATACTAGTATATTTTATTTAACAAAATGGTATATTTACTTGTCACACACGTAAGCATAGTACTGCAGACACACTTGATCTGTCAATCTATTGGGGAGGGTGGCATCGGCTACAGACACGCAATAGCAGGACACTTTCCATTGCAAAGATGGGTAAAGACAAGCGTCATTTGGCAACCATTTTTATCAGTACCCCCATTGACAAATTTGTAATAATAGAACAAAATAACTATTAACATATCAATATCAGAAAGAGTCAGTTAAATTGGCATTCTAAGAGTAACAGTTTGTTACTCTTAGGTGTAGTCATCATATAAATTGCTCTTTTTAAACTTATCTTAACATTTTTCATGTATATACCATTAACAGAAATAGATCAATAGGCACATAAATATATATACTCAGCCAAAAAAGAAACCTTACAGTGTATGTTTTTTCTTTTTTTTTCAGTAACCAGATATCCGAATCTGGAAATGATTGTTGGACATGTTAAAGACATGCATATCCAACACAGATATCATTTTGTTTTTATTGGTTATGTTTTAAATTTGTTTAAATACTGTTTTTTCATTCATAGGGGTCAACATTAAATTTATCAGTTTTTAATTGGTGACATTGAAACATTTAATGACGGATGCCGACCATTTCATTTGCATTTGAATCATGTTTGAGTATTCTGTTTTTGAAATCAATATCTGTTATGTCCACCGTTTGCTCTAATCAGTGTATCTACCCGTCGACGCATCGAATTGACGTAACGTTGTACGAGCCTATTGGGAAGGTTGTCCCATTCAATGATCAAGGCATTTGTCAACTGCTGGATATTTTGTGGAGCATGTATACTGCGAACGTTTCTGCCAAGCATGTCCCAGATATGCTCAATCGGATTCATATCTGGAGACATTGCTGGCCATTGCATGACGTTGACGTTGGATGCTGCCAAGTGAGCGCGTGTAATTCTTGCAGTGTGAGGACGGGCATTGTCATGTTGAAAAACAGCTGGAGCATTTCTCCTCAAGAAAGGAATAGCTTCTGCGTTTAGGACATTGTTGATGTATCTCTGGGCGTTTAAGTTGCCACGCTGAACAATAAGCCTGGTTTTCTGTCCCCCCATTATCCCGCCCCAAACCATAACACCCCCGCCGCCAAAACGGTCATGTTGTCTTACACAGACTGGAGCGAACCGTTCACCTTTACGACGATAAACGCGTACACGGCCGTCGGCATGGCTAGATTAAACCGTGACTCGTCCGAAAACAAGACAGTGTTCCAGTCACATCGACGCCAGTTGCGGTGCGCACGTGACCATCCAAGGCGGGCGCGGCGATGGCGTAACGTAAGTATACCACCAGTATATGGACGTCGCGCTCTAATTGGACGCCTTTGTGTGCGCAACCGATTGCGAATTGTCTGAGCACAGACGTTATACGCCGGTGCCGTCAACGTCGCGGGTGTGAACCTGTTACGTAAGTGCAATAGGACCATGGCGCGATCGTTCCTTTGGCTAGTTGCTCTTGGTCTACCCGACCTTGGACGATCGTGAACATCACCTGTATGCCTAAAACGCCTAACAAGATCATGAAATGTGGTACGGCTGCAATTAAACGTCCTACTAACGTCAACAACGGAAACTCCACCCTGGATCATTCCAATAGCCCGATTTCTCTCGGCCTCTGACAATCGCGGCATTGTAAAACCTGTCATTTGGGATGTGAATTTATCTGTGCGCTTACTGAAGACATGTACAGTGTTTTGTAACAATGACTATCGGTTACCATACCGCGTGCACGAGGTTCACGTGCAAAAACTGAATTTTTTACGCTCGCTTGAATACCACTGATACCATGAGTGCAATTTGGTTAACGTGTAGAGTGAATCGATAGTAGAATGTTCTGACACATACATGTTTTGATTTAAATAAGATATATTGAAAATATCTTAATATTAAAAGTGTAAGGTTTCTTTTTTGTCTGAGTATATATAGAAGGAAAACGAGTTAAGCCTTCTAATATATTGTATTCCTTGCCACAACATAAATATAATATGGATTGGTGGGCCTGAGATATTAGCTAAACACATAAGACTAATATTACATATTCCCAAATTTGTAATAGCGATGTTCTACTTGTTCTTCTCTACTTCCAGGTGTTTGTCCATGTACTAAGCTTTACAGATCATCTTCAGAAAACGGGTTTCGCTGGCTACATAAATGGAAAAATGAAATAGAATCTTTCTATGACAATACTGCAAGGTTTTTTTACAAGAAGATTGCCACCTACTCCTTCATAGCAACAACATATCTTCTCATAGAAATCATACCCAGGGGATTATCCAGCTGAAGTTGTTCTTCCAGAAAAAAAGGCATTGACCTTGCCCTGCTTCGACCTAGTTGTCCAATGGAGAGTATTGATGGCACATAATTTTGAGGAGTTGCGTAACCAAAATAAAGCTAAGTGTTTATTGACAATAGTTTTGGTTCATAGTATACAAGTCATACTCAGACCTGATTATACACATACAATATCCACGCATTCGTGATTCTAGACATACAGGGCACATGTAGATATGTCAGGCACAAACAGTCCTGAATATACAAGTCAAATAAAGACGTGATTCAACACAATCCAGCACATGCATACCTGATTATACACATTTTATGTCCAAAAAGACGTGGTTATACACATACCAGGCAAGACCTATTTCTTCAAATACCGATCACACGAAGGCCTGATTCTACACGTACTAGGTACAATTAGACCGTATTCTACATGCACTTGGTACATGAAGACAGGATTATACACTTACCATGCAGGATTACCCCTGTTTCAACACATACCATGCACATGCATACCTGATTCTACACATACCAGATACATGTAAACGTGGTTCTACACATACGAGGCACATGCACACAGACGTGATTCTAAACATACCAGGCAAATGTAGACCTGATTGCTACATATACAAGACAAGTGCAGACGTGAATCTATACATGCCAGGTACATGCAGAAGTTATTATACACACACCAGGCACACCCAGACGTGATCATACACATGCAATAACCGTGTAGACATTATTCTACTCATTCGGATATTTTCGCGATCCCATAATGCTTCACTTCTGACGTGACTTCCGGTTTGGAAAAACACCGTCAACTGCAAGGACAATAGAAAATTTACACGATATCTGAGCTATTTTAATACATGCGTAAGTATATAACCGAGCAAAATGAGCTCATTTACTATTAATAAATTATTATCAATCAGATAACGCTGATTTCACTGAAATTTTAACTCACCAACCAAAGAAAATCACAACAAACTAGTGGGTGGGGTAATGGGTAGATAATTTACTGTGTGGATTGTCATCGTTTTAAATTATTTTAAAATAGAAAGTGCAATTAAAATTTGTTTACATTTTAATCTTAAGAAGTGCAACTTCTTCTAAAATATGAGTTTTCATATTGTTAACAGGAATTGTGGGTGAAAAGGCCCCTGCCCAAAGTTGGAATTTATTACGCAGTAAACAGGCAAATTTGAGGGAAAGTATCAACAAATCAAGTCAGTTCTTCAATTTTAACATATATCTTTTGCTCTACAGCTTAATTTGACATGCTTGCAGTTTCTGAAAGTAATACAGAGCTGCAGGCCTCAGAACAGGGCTGTGAGACATGCTGAAAAACCCTGTTTAATTAATCATTGTAAATAAGTGTTATTTTTTGTTCTATGGCTATTTAATAATAATATGATGGTTTCTGACTATTACGAAACCTCTAAATAATTTTAATAATTTATTTCATTTTTCACATTCAGGATATCATGAGTGAAGATACGGATACATGGATACATCCTGCCCGTTCCCCAAGAATTCATGGCAAATATAAGGGATCTGTTGGTGATTTCTGCTGCCTCCCAGGGTGCTCCAATTCAAGAGGACGTTGCAACAAAATGGGGTTAAAGGTTTCGTTTTACATGTTTCTCAAAGACACAAGACGCGGACAGTTATGGCTGGACAGGATAAGACGTGGCATCATCTCGTCTGATGGGAAGGTCCATCCATTTGAGCCGAAACCCCATTCTCGTGTATGCTCCCTAGCATTTTGTTGGTGGTAAGTTAGTACTAGAGAGTTCTCATTAAGAAAACAGCACCATGTTACGCTTGCTGAATTACACGACGATAAAAATAAAGGGTACTTAAACATAACTTGATCTTGATATATATAAACAAATAACAATTCTTTATAAAATATGCAGCTTTGACTGGAATTTGTAGAAACTGATTGTCTAAGTTTACAAATACAGAATGTGTAATCAGTAACTTAATTAAGAAAGTGGGGTTAGGAATTGCATAGTTGGGTATTCTCTTTATTAAAGTGTTTTATATACATGTATTGGAATGACTTTCATTCTGAAGAATTCAGAACAGGCTGGCACTAACACATTGTAAAAAAAATCACTGTGAAATGGAATATGCACTGTAATCATATCTTTTTCTGTCCACACAACCAAGTTAGCATCCTTGATGTTCAACATTCCCATAAGTCCTTGCACTTGCTTATAGTATCCATCTTGTGTTCCTTGTTTTAACAAAAATCTACCATTTTGTTGTTGAAGGTATTTGATCTTCCGGTTGTTAACTGCTTCTAATACTGTCATAGATTTTGCACTCCATGGGCATTTAATTTCAAGTAGTCTCTTGCCATGACATGAACAACTGACTATGCCATCTGGACTGCCACGCATGAAGTTAAATTCACTGTAAACAATCAGCCCATGCTGAAATTTATTAATGTAGGCTTGTCGAGCTTTGGATTCTTTTTTTTCTGCCCCACTTGATTGCCGAAACATTTTTCAATTTGTCAAAAGTATTGTTGCCTACAATGCCCTGAACTAGGTCATCAGATTTAGATTTCTTATTTTTTGCCCATCGTATAACACTGCTAAAATTTGTTACTGTAATTGATCCTCTCTGCTGATCATGCCATTCGGAATTGTTAGCTTGTCCCAAGGTTAAATTGTTCAATTCTTCACAGTCTTTATTCATAGTCTTAGCTGTATTGAAGAAACGTTCGCTTTCTAACATAAAGTCCTGACTTGATCTGTCACTGAACTTGTTTCTCTCTAAACGAAATACTGATGTGGGTGTTGACTTCACTTCAACATCGTGACTGTATGCAATCTGCTTACTATCAAAGGGTAGCCAATCAGATAGGTACTGAACACCATTCGAAACCGATGGTTGTGTCTGAAATCTTTCAGTATTAAGCACATGTACAGCAGGACAATACTGTCCTAGATGGTGTGTGGCTTCAAATTAACAGGCATTAAATTCAGAATGTCATCATACGTGGGTGAGTTATTGTTAGAAACAGTTTTTTCATATTCACGCAATGTTCTCCGGCGCTGAATCTGTCCATCAGATTTCTTAATTTAATTTCATCAAATATGGTCGGATGTGCTTTACTGCCTTTTGTGTATGTCCATTCACAGAGTTTTTCGGTGACAGACTGCTCCCCTACAGATCCTGGAGCTAAAATATCAGCAGCCTTAAACAATACAGCTCCAATATGGCCACAGGTTTTCACAGACCCAACCGTACAGGTACAGAACCCACCATATGGTTCACCAGTAATTTTGTCTATTATTGCAAAAATAACTTTTACGTCATCAGCATTAGTTGCTTGTGATGGGTTACAAAGGGCTCTTATTTCACTGAAAGTCTCTGAATCTTCATTTTCAAAATAAACAAAAGAATGGACACATTGTTTTAATTGTAAGGGTCTGGAAAGCTTGTAGGTTCTGGCAGATGATGCATCCAGCACACTGCTGTTCAGAAGGTATTTCTTTACAGCTGATTCTTCAATTTCTGGAATTTTGAGTAAGTCCTTTGACCAGTTCTTCTGCTGACTTAGAAATTTTGGAGTTAATGATTGGTATTCAGTCTTAAGGGAAGATGACAAACCATTCACAGCAAAGCTTGAAGTGGTAATTCTATTCTTAGATGGAACTCCTGTTGTGGAAACTCCAAGGGCATGGCACAGAAAAATTATCTTCACCTTTTGGGGGAATTGTTTGTTAATTTCCAAGTTCAAAGACATTTTTTCAGTTCACTGGCAGATAATGCCGCAATGCTATTGTACGATCTTAATTTTTCAGATTTTTGAATTGAGTTTTCTGTTCTTAGTCATCTGCTTTTCCATACTTTCCTGAAAAAAAGAGAATAATATTCATAAGTTTGTCTTTACAGTAATATTAAAATAGGAAGTTTCTCCTCGACCAGGCTGTCTGTCGAGGAGACTATACGGATACTATTTTCTCCTCGACAGGTTCCCGAATTTGTGCTTATACAAATATGATAATAACCTGTACAAGTCTTCACTTGTGGTTAAACTTTAAACACGTACGAAATCAGGAAATCAAGTAATTTAAGTGAAAAACATTTTGTTTGTACATGTTTTTGTCATCATGCAATTTTAAGCTGCTTTCACATGTGAAATAAGAGTCCCTAGTGCACTTCCTCTCGTGTTCTGACAAATGTTAAAACTTTCAAAACTAACTGGTCTACTGAATTTGCAGTTGCGAAATATTAAATATGCAGCAGCATCTTTGTTAATGCCGCCAACGACAAAATTAAATTTAGTGAATTGACGTGTAATTGCATACATGTGGACAGAACATTTGAATCACAAAAGCATGCGGTTTTTGAAATAAGCAAACGAATGAAAAATTTAGTCATTTAATATTTGAATATTTGTCACCCCGCTCACTGGGTTCATTCATAAGAAGTCGCTCCATGTTATGATACTACACAATTGATTTGAGATATGGGCATGTTGGCGATTTTTCTTTTTATCATCAGATATTGAATTAGGAATATATAATTTAAACAAGGTTCTTTAAACAAGCTACACCAAACAGTTATGTTAACTATCATTCTATCTGGAGCCAGTCGAGAAGAAAATGCCATTATGGTACACGTGCAGTCTCTCTACCAGAGCAGTTCAAGAAGAAAATAGAACCCGTATAGTCCCCTCAATGGTCTACTAGGACTCCTAAACCAGGTTCGGCTGAGGAGACACTTCCATTACAATAACAGACTTCAACAACTGAAGTCTTTTTTTATGTTGATTAATGTCACAAGGTCGAATTTGGTAAATATTGGGACCATTTCGTGAGCTTGCAACAAATTTCTTAACATCATTTAAAGGCAGTGGATAGAGGTTTGATTACATCATTTTTCTGCTAAAAAACACAGCATCATAGAACACAAATATTTTACTTATTTTCCACCTGGACAGTAAACTGTACCCTTTGACAGAGGTAAAATCTTACAATCTGTCAGCTAATCAGCCCCAGATATAGTCCAAAGAATTCGTTTTTTTTATTGTGTATTATTTAAACACATACACTTTAATATTGTTTCCTTCCCGCTAAATGACTTGTCTAAATTTGTTGACAAAAAAATTACCCCACTCACCGCAATTTTTCTAACAGAAAATTGGAAACATTTTCATATTATATCATTCACATTTAAAAACTACCCTTGAAAAACTATTTAAGTACACTTTCTTGATAAAGTATTTCATTATTATCATTTACAGATAAGATATTGTTTGATGTTCAACTTAAAATTGACGTTTTCTGCTGTCATGTTTTCTCGGGGTAAAAATTAGACCGGAAGTCACGTCAGCGCAAAGTATTCTGGGATTGCGTAAAGTCGAGAATACAAAGCATATGTAGCTGTTAATCTGCACATGCCTTGCACATGTATACGTACCTGGCGCATGTAGATGCCACTTAGCACTTAGCACACACACCAGACACCAGACGTGATTCTGCACATACCATGCACATGTAGATTTGATAATACACATATTACCCCCATTTAGAAATGATTCTACATAAACAAGGAATATGTATTTGTGCAATACAATGCACATGAATACCTGACTTTTACGTATGTTATACACATACCTAACATATAGACCTGATTCTACACATTTGGAACTTGAATCTACTCATACCTAACACATGTATATGTGATTCAACACACACCAGACACGTGCAGATGTAATTATATCTGACATTTTCCGAAGTAATTATACACGTACCAGGCAGATGTAGATGTGATTCAACATATACCAAACACCGACGTGATTCTACTCATACTAGAAACATGTACACGTAGTTTGACACGTACCAGGTATGCGTATTCTACACAGATCAGGTTTATGCAGACGTGATTCTACACTGGCCAGGTACATGTAGATGTGATTCTAAACACACTAGGTACATGTAGACGTGATTCTACACAGGCCAGGTACATGTTGACGTGATTCTAACATACCAGGTACATGAAGAGGTCACTCTACATATGCATTACAAATATAGAAGTGATTGTACAAATATCAGGTATAGTGTTACGACCGGTGTCGCTATTTTAGATGTATTAATAAAATAGCACGTTTACTAACCGACGAAATGGTGCAACAGAAAGAACAAGCCAGCAACAAACTAGTACAATAATGTTTTATTTTAATAAACAATTAAATCTATGGCGGAATAAAACAATAACAAATAAATCAGACAAAATTTGAGAATGCAAAATAAATGTTAGCTTACAGTTTGTTCCTTTAGGAGGTGTCTCTTTAATAGTCCAATGAATAATCCAACGTCGAATAACCCTGAAGAGTTTTCAGTAGAATGTCCTCGTAGATACGCACAGTTGAAATAATCCAAAGGTAGAACAATACGCGAATGTAATTAATATAATTCCAAATCCAACACTTTAATATTTATATCACTGTAGAATATAATAAGTCCACGTAAGTTCCAACAAAGAAAGCTGCAAGTATTTCCAAACTTTATGTCCAAACTCTTTGTCCAAACTTCCAACTTGAATTGGCTAACAAGCCCTTATATAGACCCAAAGAATTTCTAAAACGCAGAAGTTTCCAGTACATTCACGAAACCCAGTTAAAAATAAATAACAAATTTTCTAGCATGAACCTTTTCTTTATAGCAGTTACGCGAATGCTACGTCATTAATACTACAACGGTAAACAACCCTTTAACCTGACTATCGTAACCTAAAACGCTGGTGTACTTACTACTGTACATAACCGTTTCATAGACGTGATTCTACACATAAGAGGTACATGCAAATGTGATTCTCGAGATACTAAGCACATAGAGACCTCATTCCGAGTGTAGACGTGATTCTATGTACTATGTACAATACGACGAATGCAAATATGACATATAAGACACATGCAGCTCTCGTTCCACACATGCAACAACTTTGTAGACATGATTCTGCTCATACCAGGCATATGTAGCTGTGATTCTACACATACCTCGCACGAGCAAACTTGATTTTACACATACAAGGGGCATGAAGGCCTGATGCTACAAATATCACGGACATGGAGACTTGAATCTATACCTACATGACACATACAGACCAGTTTTACATGTATGATTAAACCTGATTCTATTCATATCATGCACATGCATACTTGACTCTCATGTTCACGAGATTATACCCATATTTGGAACAGGCCGACGAGAATATACAAATACCAGGCACGTGTAGATGTGATTCGCCACATACCAGATGCATGTAGACGTAATGTAACACATAGCAGGCAGATTTTGATGGTATGCAACACATACCCGACACTTGCCGACGTGATTCTACCAATTCCAGGTACATGCATATTTTACATATACCTATAACTGGCCGACAGAAATCTACACTTACATGAAACTTAGAAGTGATTATACACATACAAAGCCCATTCAGAATAATTAAACACACACATGCCACATGCAGTAGTAATGATAGTATAAACAGTAGGGGTTCTGGCAAAACCATCTCTGGAAGCGTCTATTCATCTCATTGAGGCTTAGCCTCCTCAACCCCTGGTAAGCCCAAATGCCTGGAACAGAGAATCTTCACCATGACGACACAAATCTCTGGGAGATACTATTCCAAAAGGCTTAGCCGGAGCTGAAATCTTTGGGACAGAGGGTCTATTATTATATTTCCAGTCCAAAAGATGCACCGGCGGGATCACGGCCAGGATGATGTTTCAGGGCCCAGTCTATTAGTTTGTGTCCTTCTCTGTGATTTTTTCCTTTTGCGACAGCTTATGCATCATAAATGTACCACACGAAGTAAGACGACTGGGATTGGATGGGGTAAGTATAATATTTGTTTAAAAAATAGTGACTGATATACTTCAAAGTGTTTATATCTATACACGTTTTCTGGCTGCACCTATTGAGGGACAGATGACCCTCCTAGCCGCCGAGTTGGTATATCCACGGCATTAGCTAGGCGTCGATGTATCCAGACACATAGGAAGACGAATGCTACGACCCGACCCCAATTAATAATGTCATCGCCAAACATTTCGTCGGTGGTGTTCTTAAAAGCTTGATGGTCTGGAGAGGCAACGCACAAGCATTTGACACGGGTTTCGAACTCATCCATTAGCGTCCTAAACTCTTTCTGAATCTCATTCGACTGGGCACACACACTGTAGGTCCAGACGATACTGATTTTTTTCTTTATGATCAACGTCATTATGATTAGTATACAGTTGCAAACGCAGCATAACGTGAAAATGTATTGACTATTCCAGCAAGGTCTTCTGTTCTAGCAGGATTTATTCAGGTCGTCTTGGGTTTTTGCCTGGGTCTTTTCCGCTATCGCTTGGAGAATTTCTTTCTTCAATAATGCGAACTTCTGCAATATGATACAGCAACTTTCAGTCGATATGCAGAAGGTTGTGGCACCAACTTTTGAGCATTTGGAGAGAAGTTGCATGCAAGGGTAGTACTATTTATGCCATCTATGTTAACATGATTAGAACTAAGCCACATCCCGTCAGTGTCCACCAATATTTGTTGCTGTAGCCTGTCTGCTTTTGGTAGATTTTAAGTAGCATGTTGCTTGAAGCAATGTATATGCCTTGGTCGAATGAGAAGTTCACTTCAGAGCCGGTGGACTTTAACATATCTTGGCACCGCTTGATCGCAGACAGGAGGTCTACTGGATAGTTGATTGCAACTTCAAGTTTGCAAGAAACTGTTTTGGTCCTAAATCGCGGTGGTGCCTCCAATTATATGTGTCCTAGGCTGCGTTTGAGCTTCGAGCAGAGCCCACACATACCTGCGGATGGACTCGTCAATCATATCAATCCCAATTTCCGGCTAAATGTTGCCAATATTATGTCTTGCTATGTGCTTTTCCGGTGTTTCATGCCGAAAGTCTGTCTACCTCCATGCGACGTGCCCTTTTATGTGCACATCCCCAATATTCTTTGAGATGGAGTTGTTTTATGTTTCCACTAGGTCTCTGAATCTACGTTCAACTCCCGAAAAAGCCGTTCATACGCTCAGTGGTCGTAGGCGTTTTAGAATCGATCCCAGGAAATGTTTTCTAGCACATCCAATGCTATTTCATTACACTGGCAAACGCACAAACCGAAAGTGTCAGCAGAACATAACAATGCGTTGATACTTAAAGGGTCGGCAGAGCTCCGGAAAGCGTATACACCAGAAGTATCAGTAAAACGCAAAGCTGCTGAAAGAATCAGCAGATAGTTGGGCATAACAGCAACTTAGGATATAATATTGCTGCATGTTTTTTCAACAGCAGTTTTGTGTGCTTTGTCTAGGCTAGCCTTCCCGGGATTTTGAGTCGCCCAGCCGCTGAAACAATATCATTCTAGCGAAGACAATCTTTGAAGAAATAAGTAAAAAAGGACAGTTTAACGCGTCTGTTCACCAGGGTCATTGAGGACCGAATTATATTTTGCTTTAGGACCCACACCAAACAACTAGCCTGTCTGACGCTGAATGCCAGCTCACTCAACATGTCGTTTTTTTCGCGCTGCAATCGTCAGCTTACCTTTCATAATGTTATAGGAGGCCCGAAAATTATCATGTAGCCGGTCACCCGGGTCAAGTGCGTATACCGTATTGTCGGTCCATATACATACTCATCGATATAGTCTTATTATGCTTGAGCGTGGGCTCTGCTGACTCTTTTAGTATCAGCGCATTGTTGTGTTCTGCTGACACTTTCGGTTTATGCGTTTGTGCGTACTGCTGTAGAATTACTACTAAAGTTTGAACGAGTAATGGAATGGCAATGGTATGGATTGCGACGACATAATAGACGACTTTCTTGACGAGATGGATGATTCGCTGTGTCCGAAAAGAGGTCATCATCAGTGACAGCACATGAAGCACCAGCGCTGTAGAGCTGGGTAGGCACAAAATGCGTCAAAGACGCGTTGCCCTTGCTGCTGGTGTGGGGTGGAGGCAGGTTCAACAATATATCGGAAAAACGTCCTATCAGCCGATTAGATCGAGGAGCTAAGCGATAAAGAAATCGAAAAGCTTAATACCAGGTATAGGGCCGGCGTCACCCCCTAATTAAATAGAATTTAGAATTGTGCATATCTTCTTTTGAGAAGCAGGCACCGTGTTCCCAATTATGGTCGATCGGCAAGCACAGCTTGAAGCTGAACTTGAGGCCGACCTTTTTGTCAAGCACACGCTCTGCTCCACCGCTTGTGAGATGTATCCTCGCTGTCGCATGTACTTAGCTCAGTTTACAGCAATGCTAAGCACTATTTGGAGGCGGACAAAAGACTCAGTATAGTACTCATGGAAACGCCCCAGATGGGAACGACCCTGACACAGACGGTCCAGATGGCACTCCACCTCCGAAGAAGGTAACTTAGGCATTCCAAATGAACCCTCAAAACGTCTCTGATTGGAGAGCATGAGACCTGTCCCGGAAGAGAAACAGGGAAAAGGTCCTTTAGAACATTCGGTAACCAAGAAGCTCCTCCACAGCCTGCCTCTCTGGAACATTAAAGAACGACACTTTCGGTGCCTGCGACAGACAGGACGTCTCTACAAGGTGGGTATATATATCACCAGAGAGATTGTGTTTATCGTGTTAGCGCTTTGTGCCACCGGATTTAATGGTTATTACAAAGAAACAAAACAATTATTGACCCTAGTTAACTTTTCGGTATTATATACAGCGTCATGGGACAGTTTACATGATGAATACTCGATCGGTCCATAGTCTTTTGCTGATGATGTTTACATGGGCTTGTTATGCATTCGATCATACAATCGAAAACAAAAGATCCCTTTGATGCTAAACGCTTTAAAAGATAAAGACCTGGCGCAAAGAGACTCGTCTCTTGTATCTTTGTCTCTTGTATTCTTCGCAGCCGAAAACTAGCAATATCGTCGGCCGTTCAACCCCAGATTTGACTCCCTGTTGGCAATTGGCCGACTTACTGATGTTTTAAGCTGTTTAGTAGTATATGGTCTACAATCAAGTCTCGATGCATGTTTCACTCGACAGCGGCGGGACCTTGATGACATACACACAAATCAGGCCATTGTAGAGGGGCTCAATCGAACATTTACTGAGCGGTGTTCAGTCACCAGGACGCCCAGGAGATGCGGCTTAATGGTGTACTTTCGTCTGAGTATGTTGGTCCTCAACACGTAGGAGGTCGTACTGATACCCTGACGTCAACTCACTCTGGAATAATAAGCGATCTGGCGCCAACGGGTATGCCTTGTGCCCATCTTACAGCTCGTCCGGATTCTCGAGGTCCATTTCTAGAATCGTGCTCTCAAGGGGTTATCAAGGCCATACAACCGCATGTATATTTTTCGGAATGCATCGAAGACTTCCGCCATCAACAGACGTCATTGTTGCTGTACAGGTCATGGTAGTCCCCAAGCGTCACGCATCCGAATCCCTCCAACACCTTCTCGGAGAAGCTCAAGTCTTCTGCGCTGATCCCTGAGCATGCCAATGTGTTGTAGAAGGCTTCCGGTGATGATAAGAGGTATGCGCCAAAACGGTCCGCCGGCTGGTTGCTGAGCCGGTGAACAATAACCCCACTGTACCAACCGAACACGTTCTCCTGTCGTATTAGGACACAATTTGTTTAAATCAATGAGTATATCCATAATTAACATTTTAGAGTGAGTCCATAGCCTTCGGTGAAAAGAGAAGGCCACATTTCTATGCTTACATCAATCAGTCAACCATGCTTAGCACCTAAATGGAATCGACTGCAGCCTGTGCTTCTAGCCCTGGTGTCCTCTTTGATAACCGGATCGAGGACATTTATGGCTGACACAGGATTTCATAGCATCTCGTTCCCGATGTCCGTCTGAAAAACCCGGCTGCGTCCCCACACATCTCGTATTATCCTGAATTGTATTGGCTCTTCCCGCACAAGTTAGACCAGCTTACACGCGGTGTGTCTACATGTACGGCGTTAGAGAAATATCTTTGAAATATCTGTAATCCTGCATATACAGCTTCTGGCTGTACACGGCGTGCTGCAGCTTCTAGACAGCCGCGCGCTTTTCTTAGTCGGGAAGGTCCGAGATTTTTGCTATCACCACATTGCGAGGATACACGGGAACTGTGATCTCTAGGGAAGAGGCCTCAATAGCTGCATAAATTACGTGCGAGGTTTGTTTCTAAATTCCTCGCATGCGTGGGTATCGTAGGATACCCGGGCATTTCCCTAATGCGCATTATTGTCATAAGCCAACATAGTAATGTTTCGACGGTTGAGTCTCTTCAAAAGGCGCTCCCAGAAATGTTTGTCGTCATTGAGATGACTCTGTTCCAATCATTTCTGCTTAGCCGGGGTGAGGCGGTGTCACGGTCTCATATTTCTGCCGTGACGAAATTTCTCACACGCCCCAATGCGCATGCGCAAAATTTTAATAGAAATATGAGCCCGTATATAGATGGTCCAAGATTTCCTACCGGGCACACATTTCCATCTTAAGTAAACGTGAAATAGTCTAGGTATACATGTATATCGTAAAGATACAACGTTTAGTACAAAAGAAACGTCAGATCGTGTATAGACGGACTTAAATTTTCACCCAGGCACACATTTCCATCTTAAGTAAACGTGTAAAATTTATCTATACATGTATATGATAGAGTGAGAAATATTGGCCTGTAAGAAACATCAGCCCGTGTATATATGGGCTTATAATTCCACCCAGGCACACATTTCCATCTTAATTAAAAGTGTTATATTTATGTTTACGTGTATATGGTAGAGAGATAAAGATTGGTCTGATAGAAACACCAGCCCTTATATATATATATGAGCTTATAATTCCAAATAGGCACACATTTCCATCTTAAGTAATAGTGTAATATTTATGTATGCATCATGTATATGGTAGATAGAGAAACATCGGTCTGATAGAAACACCAGCCCGTGTATATGTGGGCTTATAATTCCACCCATGCACACATTTCCATCTTAAGTAAAAGTGTAATATTTATGTATATGGTAGATATAGAAAGACTGGCCCTACAGAAACATCAGCCCGTGTATATATGGGCTTATAATTCCACACAGACACACATTTCCATCTCAAGTAAAAATGTAATATTTATGTATGCATGGATATGATAGATAGAGAAAGACTGGTCTGATAGAAACATCAGCCCATGTAAATATGCGCTTATAATGGCACACAGGCACACATTTCCATCTTAAGTCAAAGTATAATTTTTATGTATGCATGTATATGGTAGATAGAGAAGGATTGGTCTGATAGAAACACCCGCCCGTGTATATATGGGATTTTAATTCCACCCAGGCACACATTTCCATCGTAAGTAAAAGTGTAACATTTATGTATATATGTATATGGTAGAGAGAAAGATTGGTCTGATAGAAACGCCAGTCCGTGTATATGTAGGCTTATAATTCCACCCAGGCACACATTTCCATCTTAAGTAAAAGTGTAATATTTATGTATCTGGTAGATAGAGAAAGATTGGTCTGATAGAAACACCAGCCCATATATATGTATGAGCTTATAATTCCAAATAGGCACGCATTTCCATCTTAAGTAATAGTGTAATATTTATGTATGCATCATGCATATGGTACAGAGAAAAAGATTGGTCTGATAGAAACATTAGCCCGTGTATATATGGGCTTATATTTCTACCCGGGCACATGTTTCCATATTAAGTAAACGAAACAAAACAGGGTATAAATATAGATATAGAAAGACTGGCCCTACAGAAACATCAGCCCGTGTATATATGGGCTTATAATTCCACCCAGACACACATTTCCATCTTAAGTAAAAGTGTTATATATATGTGTATATATGTATCTGGTAGATATAGAAAGATTGGTCCGATAGAAACATCAGCCCGTGTATATATGGGCTTATAATTCCACCCAGGCACACGTTTCCATCTTAAGTAAAAGTGTAATATTTATGTATATATGTACATGGTACAGAGAGAAAGATTGGTCTGATAGAAACATTAGCCCGTGTATACATGGGCTTATATTTCCACCCGGACACATGTTTCCATATTAAGTAAAAGTGTAATATTTATGTATATATGTACATGGTACAGAGAGAAAGATTGGTCTGATAGAAACATTAGCCCGTGTATACATGGGCTTATATTTCCACCCGGGCACATGTTTCCATATTAAGTAAAAGTGTAACATTTATGTATCTGGTAGATAGAGAAAGATTGGTCTGATAGAAACACCGGCCCGTGTATATATGGGCTTATAATTCCAACCAGGCACACATTTCCATCTTAAGAAAAGGTGTAATATTTATGTATCTGGTCGATAGAGAAAGATTGGTCCGATAGAAACATCAGCCCGTGTATATATGAGCTTATATTTCCATCCAGGCACACATTTCCATCTTAAGTAAAAGTGTAATATTTATGTATATATGTATATGGTAGATAGATCAAGATTGGTCCGATAGAAACACCAGTCCGTGTATATGTGGGCTTATAATTCCACCAGGCACACGTTTCCATCTTAAGTAAAAGTGTAATACTTATGTATATATGTATATGGTAGATAGAGAAAGATTTGTCCGATAGAAACATCAGCCCGTGTATATATGGGCTTATAATTCCACCCAGGCACACATTTCCATCTTAAGTCAAAGTGTATTTTTTATGTATGCATGTATATGGTAGATAGAGAAGGATTTGTCTGATAGAAACACCAGCCCGTGTATATATGGGCTTTTAATTCCACCCAGGCACACATTTCCATCTTAAGTTAAAGTGTAATATTTATGTATAAATGTATATGGTAGAGAGAGAAAGATTGGTCCAATAGAAACACCAGCCCGTGTATATGTGGGCTTATAATTCCACCCAGGCACACATTTCCATCTTAAGTAAAAGTGTAATATTTATGTATCTGGTAGATAGAGAAAGATTGGTCCGATAGAAACACCAGCCCATATATATATGAGCTTATAATTCCAAAAAGGCACACATTTCCATCTTAAGTAATAGTGTAATATTTATGTATGCATCATGTATATGGTACAGAGAGAAAGATTGGTCTGATAAAAACATCAGCCCGTGTATATATCGGCTTATATTTCCACCCAGGCACACATTTCCATCTTAAGTAAAAGTGTAACATTTATGTACCTGGTAGATAGAGAAACATTGGTCTGATAGAAACATCAGCCCGTGTATATATGGGCTTATATTTCCACCCAGGCACACATTTCCATCTTAAGTAATAGTGTAATATTTATGTATGCATCATGTATATGGTAGATAGAGAAACATTGATCTGATAGAAACACCAGCCCGTGTATATGTGGGCTTATAATTCCACCCATCACACATTTCCATCTTAAGTAAAAGTGTAATATTTATGTATATATGTATATGGTAGATATAGAAAGACTGGCCCTACAGAAACATCAGCCCGTGTATATATGGGCTTATAATTCCACACAGACACACATTTCCATCTCAAGTAAAAATGTAATATTTATGTATGCATGGATATGATAGATAGAGAAAGACTGGTCTGATAGAAACATCAGCCCATGTAAATATGCGCTTATAATGGCACACAGGCACACATTTCCATCTTAAGTCAAAGTATAATTTTTATGTATGCATGTATATGGTAGATAGAGAAGGATTGGTCTGATAGAAACACCCGCCCGTGTATATATGGGCTTTTAATTCCACCCAGGCACACATTTCCATCGTAAGTAAAAGTGTAACATTTATGTATCTGGTAGATAGAGAAACATTGGTCTGATAGAAACACCAGCCCGTGTATATGTGGGCTTATAATTCCACCCATGCACACGTTTCCATCTTAAGTAAAAGTGTAATATTTATGTATATATGTATCCGGTAGAGAGAGAAAGATTGGTCTGATAGAAACACCAGTCCGTGTATATGTAGGCTTATAATTCCACCCGGGCACACATTTCCATCTTAAGTAAAAGTGTAATATTTATGTATCTGGTAGATAGAGAAAGATTGGTCTGATAGAAACACCAGCCCATATATATGTATGAGCTTATAATTCCAAATAGGCACACATTTCCATCTTAAGTAATAGTGTAATAATTATGTATGCATCATGTATATGGTACAGAGAGAAAGATTGGTCTGATAGAAACATTAGCCCGTGTATATATGGGCTTATATTTTCACCCGGGCACATGTTTCCATATTAAGTAAACGAAACAAAACAGGGTATAAATATAGATATAGAAAGACTGGCCCTACAGAAACATCAGCCCGTGTATATATGGGCTTATAATTCTACCCAGACACACATTTCCATCTTAAGTAAAAGTGTTATATTTATGTATATATGTATCTGGTAGATATAGAAAGATTGGTCCGATAGAAACATCAGCCCGTGTATATATGGGCTTATAATTCCACCCAGGCACACGTTTCCATCTTAAGTAAAAGTGTAATATTTATGTATATATGTACATGGTACAGAGAGAAAGATTGGTCTGATAGAAACATTAGCCCGTGTATACATGGGCTTATATTTCCACCCGGGCACATGTTTCCATATTAAGTAAAAGTGTAATATTTATGTATATATGTACATGGTACAGAGAGAAAGATTGGTCTGATAGAAACATTAGCCCGTGTATACATGGGCTTATATTTCCACCCGGGCACATGTTTCCATATTAAGTAAAAGTGTAACATTTATGTATCTGGTAGATAGAGAAAGATTGGTCTGATAGAAACACCAGCCCGTGTATATATGGGCTTATAATTCCACCCAGGCACACGTTTCCATCTTAAGTAAAAGTGTAATATTTATGTATATATGTATCTGGTAGAGAGAGAAAGATTGGTCTGATAGAAATATCGGCCCGTGTATACATGGGCTTATAATTCCAACCAGGCACACATTTCCATCTTTTCCATCTTAAGAAAAGGTGTAATATTTATGTATCTGGTCGATAGAGAAAGATTGGTCCGATAGAAACATCGGCCCGTGTATATATGGGCTTATAATTCCAACCAGGCACACATTTCCATCTTTTCCATCTTAAGAAAAGGTGTAATATTTATGTATCTGGTCGATAGAGAAAGATTGGTCCGATAGAAACATCAGCCCGTGTATATATGAGCTTATATTTCCATCCAGGCACACATTTCCATCTTAAGTAAAAGTGTAATATTTATGTATATATGTATATGGTAGATAGATCAAGATTGGTCCGATAGAAACACCAGCCCGTGTATATGTGGGCTTATAATTCCACCCAGGCACACGTTTCCATCTTAAGTAAAAGTGTAATACTTATGTATATATGTATATGGTAGATAGAGAAAGATTGGTCCGATAGAAACATCAGCCCGTGTATATATGGGCTTATAATTCCACCCAGGCACACATTTCCATCTTAAGTCAAAATGTAATTTTTATGTATGCATCATGTATATGGTAGAAAGAGAAGGATTGGTCTGATAGAAACACCAGCCCGTGTATATATGGGCTTTTAATTCCACCCAGGCACACATTTCCATCTTAAGTTAAAATGTAATATTTATGTATAAATGTATATGGTAGAGAGAGAAAGATTGGTCCGATAGAAACACCAGCCAGTGTATATGTGGGCTTATAATTCCACCCAGGCACACATTTCCATCTTAAGTAAAAGTGATATATTTATGTATCTGGTAGATAGAGAAAGATTGGTCCGATAGAAACACCAGCCCATATATATATGAGCTTATAATTCCAAAAAGGCACACATTTCCATCTTAAGTAATAGTGTGTAATATTTATGTATGCATCATGTATATGGTACAGAGAGAAAGATTGGTCTGAAACATCAGCCCGTGTATATATCGGCTTATATTTCCACCCAGGCACACATTTCCATCTTAAGTAAAAGTGTAACATTTATGTACCTGGTAGATAGAGAAACATTGGTCTGATAGAAACACCAGTCCGTGTATATATGGGCTTATAATTCCACCCAGGCACACATTTCCATCTTAAGTAAAAGTGTAATATTTATGTATATATGTATATGGTAGAGAGAGAAAGATTGGTCTCATAGAAACACCAGCCCGTGTATATATGGGCTTATATTTCCACCCGGGCACATGTTTCGATATTAAGTAAACGAAACAAAACTGGGTATAATTATCAATATGGAAAGACTGGCCCTTCAGAAACATCAGCCCGTGTATATATGGGCTTATATTTCCACCCAGACACACATTTCCATCTTTAGTAAACGAGTAATATTAAATGTATACATGTATATGGCAGAGATAGAAATATTGGTCACAACACAACACAATGACACTAGCACAGGCCTGCCTTCCGGAACCCCGCGACGATCAACTCGGTACCCGTGTAGGGTGTTTACTCAAGGGTCTGTTTTGTGTCAGTTTGCATAGTACGCTAATTGGCGTTAATTGACAGTCAATGGCTTCGTTAAATTAGACCCTTAAAAGAACCCGCGCCCCTAACATCTTTATGAATATAATCCCTTAAATGACACGCTTATTGACAGTTTGGTGTTATAAAAGTCCCTGTTTCAGTGTTAGGCCTCAATTTGGCATCTGTCAAAAATCGAAGATACTTTTTTTTTAATTTCGTGGGTAGGGCAATCCACGAAGTCAAGTACCCACTATCCTCTTCAAACGATGAAATTTCTGCCTCACGAAATAAAATGCATTCACAGTATATGATTCCGCTCATCTTAGGTACATGCTGACGTGATCCTTTAAAAATCAAGCACAGGGTAACACTATTCTATAGATAGCAGCACATGAAGGGTTGATTCTACACATTCCGGGTTCATTCTTATGCGATTCTATACACAACTGGCATATGTAGACGTAATTTTACAAATACCCGGCACATGGAGAAGTGATGCCACACATACCAGATGCATGTAGATTTGATCCTACACATTCAAGTTACAGGTGAACGTGATTACACACAACAGAGACATGTATATGTGAGTCTACACATGTACAACACATGTAGACGAGGATGTACTGATACTAGCCACATGATTTCACACATGTCAAGCATATGCAGAAGTGATATTATAATACCAGGATTACGTTGACGAGATATTAAACATACCACTGCGTGATTCTACAAATACCAGGCACATGCAGACATGTTTTTACAAAAACATACCTGACACATGTAGATCTAATTATATACATACTTTAACATGTATACGTGATTCTATGCATATCTGATACATGTTTACGTGATTCTACTTATACTTGACACTTGTAGACGTGATTTTACACATACCTGAACATGTATAGATAGTTCTACAAATACCTGACACACGTAGTCGTGATTCTAATCATACTTGAACATGTCAACGTGATTCTACACATACCTGACACATGTCAACGTGTATATTTACATACCTGAACATGTAGACGTGATTTTACACATACCTGAACATGTATACGTGATTCTACACATACCTCAACGTGTTGTTGTGATTCTACACATACCTGACTCATGTCAACGTGTATATTTACATACCTGAACATGTACACATGATTTTACACATACCTGAGCATGTATACGTGATTCTGCACATACCTCAACGTGTAGGTGTAATTCTACACATACCTGACACATGTAAACCTGTTTATTTACATACCTGAACATGTAGACGTGATTTTACACATGTATACCTGGACATGTAAAGGTGATTCTACACATAGCTGACACATGTAAACGTAATTGATAATTTACATACCTAAACATGTAGACGTGATTTTACACATACCTGAACATGTAAACGTGATTCTACACACAGCTGACACATGTAAACGTAATTGATTATTTACATACCTAAACATGTAGACGTAATTCTATTTATACCTGAACATGTATACGTCAGTTTGCACATACCTGTACACATGATTCTACATACACTTGTCGCATGAAACGTGATTCTACACATACCTGACACATTTAGACGTATTCTACTCATACCAGACATGTATACGCATTTCTGCACATACCTAAACATGTATACGGTATTCTACATGTATACGCAATTCTGCACATACCTAAAAATGTATGGGTATTCTACATGTATACGCAATTCTGCTTATACCTAAACATGTATACGTATTCTACATGTAGAAGTGATTATGCATATAATTGACTCATGTAG
The DNA here is from genome assembly GCA_007844125.1 of Sinonovacula constricta. Taxonomy (NCBI): domain Eukaryota; kingdom Metazoa; phylum Mollusca; class Bivalvia; order Cardiida; family Solecurtidae; genus Sinonovacula; species Sinonovacula constricta. Next base: position 34,586,654 of record CM017561.1, on the reverse strand, counting down.
ACGGTATTCTAACATTGCCTGGCCCATGTAAACGTCATTCTACACATATCTGGCACATGCTGATTCTACAAATATAAGGCACAAGTGGACCTGATTCTACAAATGCCAGACACATCCAGACGTGGTTCTACAAGTACCATGGACATGTAGACTTGATACTACACATACAAGACACATGTAGATATGATGTTCTACAAAAAGATGTGATTCTACACGTACCAGGTAATTACAGAACGGTGCATGATCTTGTATTCTGGGTTCAATAAAAGCTTAAGCGATCTCATTAAATTATTTGTATTAATATTTAACATTAACGCTGAAACACTAAATGGTTTAAGAACTACATTACAATTTCTTCAACTTTGGACAGTTATAAATGCTCACGCTGTATGTGATTGTATTGTTCAGTATGTACGGTAATAAGAGAGCCGACGCGGCATAGATTTACAAATGACGTACAATTATGTTCAAATTGTTTTGGCTAAGTAATATTTTCTATTTTTATTGCGGTCATTTGTTCGAATTATGTTTAAATTACACAATATAAATATTTGTATTGTACATTTTGTAAAACAACAATATACATAACAAAATACATTGATGTCCAACCAGGCGTTGTATTTTGTTCGATACACTTGAAGTACTACACAGTACTTCTTAATACATAATTACTTTCCCAGTATGTACACCAGATACAAGGGTGTGCCCGAAAGTCAGCCAAGCGGACAAAACCAGTCACGCTCCATAGACCGTAACTTTGGTACAGGGCAGACTTGTTTAAACTGTGCACTCGGGGCTAAGTGGGATTCTAAAACAGGTAAATAATATATATTCTGTTTTGCTTTTTTTTAAAGCTTTTTTTAAAAAAAAAAAAAAACACAACATATTTTGTAAATGTAATCTAAGTCTATTATTCGCAATTAATAATGTTCCTTTTACTACAACATTTATTTTACAGCACTAAACACAACATGGGATCACAAACAGGTGTGTGTATGTGTGTGTGTGAAAGAAGGGAACTCACATTTTGTAGCTACATGTATATTGATTTTAGACAGATGAGAAAACAAAATTATACTAATTTAATAATCTATGTATGACAATCTGCCCATCCTTTCTAGCTACATATATTATAGCGACTCTTAATTTGCATATACTTTAAGAACTCTCAATGATAAATGCATGATGCAAAATCGTATGCTGTTTATGTGATGTAAAGAGATGACTGACATTATCTATTGCTAGGCAGGAAAACAATATATTTAACACTGAAGATGTATTATTTCATATTGTGATACGGTGTTTTACACTAGTAACAAATGTAAATATATTTTACTGAAATGTCAAAATTACTGGATGTCAATTATCCGCAAAGTTAATAAGCATGCATTGTTGTTTATTTTTGACTAGTCCATGGCAAAAGTATAAAGCCCACACTTAAACACGATATAGACAACAAGTCCAAGCTATGTATTAGAGTTGACTGTTTATTAATGAGAAGTAACCAGCACGGTATGATGGTCAGAGCAAAAACGTCTCTTTGTGTGATCAGTTTCATGCAATGGATAGGGTGTGTCCGTTTGAACTAGGGGTGTCAAAGGATACTAAATTTAGTATCCGGATATCCGTCGAACGAACCAAATGGTTATCCGGATACAAGTCTTAGTTAATTCTAATGTTGCAGTCGGATGTGTTCGGGGTTAGTAACGTTTCCATTGGCATAATCTAATCGCCATTTCAATGGAAATAAATAAATCAACATTTCCATAGGCTCTTCATTATTTTATTAATTAATGAAATACGAACAATAAAAAAACATTTTGGTAATTTTAACTAATGATTTGTTTAGGAAGTGAATGTGAATAAGTCAAGATCACCGTGATCGAATGAAAACATAATGAATTCATCAATTCATTTATACAATCCAAACGGACTTGATTAAACATGAGTAACTGATTTTTTGCTGACAAACCTGTTAATTGTCTACATAATTGTAGCTCTATCTCTTCTTAATAAAGCCGAACAAACGAAATTAAAGATACTAATCCTTAATCAAAATGGATAAGTAATAGCTTCAAACAATGGCTGTTCATTGGCAAATTATTTTACATAAGCTGTTGCTCATTTCTAAAACTGTGAAGTTCATCAACAAAATTAAAAATACTATTCGCTAAACAAAATGGATCAGTAGAAGCTTCAAACGTTGACGGTTAATTAGCATGTTATTATACATACCATCATGCTTTAGCACATAACTAAAACTGTGAAGCCAAATATACGATACTGCGTGTCACAACCTGTCACCACCTGTCGATAATCCGTTACACCTGCGTATGCGTGAGTGCACACTGACATGACAGAAGAAAGAGAACTTAGCAAAATGGCCAAAGCATTTAATAAAATGTTTAAAATTTTACATTTTTAAGCGAATATCCGGATACCAAAGTCGATTCGGATATCCGATGATTCGAAAAGATATCCGGATATCCGTTGACATCCCTAGTTTTAAGACTTGTCACGTAACTATACGATGCTTAGATGGAGGTAAATATAACTTTGTTTACAAAATAACGAATGGGAAATTGTCCATGAGTCCATGTATTAGTACTCTAAGTAAAAGTGGGATCACATTTAATTATTCACATACTTATATATTAGGATGCTGGATCAGAACTGATATTATATTGATATATATCAGAAACCTGGGCACCTCGATCATGGACAGACTACTTTGTTACCACGTGCTGCTTATTTTTATCGCCGCCATCGCTTTGAGTCTACTGTGGGTCTCTTTCGCCACACCTGGATGGTTTGTGGTTACTTTCCAGGAGAATGCCGCCCAAAGAGGACACACTGTGTCTTCTCTGAACCGGTAGGTGGTGGTTTGTAATTAACGTTGAAGCTGTATTACATTTGATGGGATCTCTTAATTTCGTGTTTATGGGTTTACGTAAATTTGGTTTTGTGTTCCTTTCACGATTACTCCATGACAGCATTTCCAGGCAGTGTCAGTTTCCAATGGAAGCAGCCTTAAGCAATGACTTGTTCAGGCTTGTAAATCCATCTTTAGCCTGGTGCCTTTATCAGATGCTGCATTAAATTGCTATACATTCAGAGACACGATTTTTAATGTGCAAGACAAATCATGACATTTTATACACGATATATGTGAATATATGTATTGAGTTCAAGCCGTTGTTTCCTGAAGTTCATAAGGTCTTATACTAAGACAAACATCAATGTTCTTATTCATAATGTGAAGCCTCGTTGTTTGTTGTTGATTTTTTTTCCTACTAATTCTGTATTTTCATTTACTTGATGCGAGACAATGACTTTGAGCTACCATGAATTATCGGTTAATGTTATAACCATTGTTTCTGCATATATTTTATTGATTAAGGACCTTACTTTTCGTTTCGGTAAGATCTCCTTACCTTCCATAATTTGTGTACATTGGTATTATGCTAATGCAAGTGTGGATATCTTGTCAACCACATTTAGTAAAATATAATTATTCTTTATTTTCTTTCGGTAAGAATTGTCATTGTTTTACAACCGCGTGTATAACATTTATAACATTTATTTTCTGTTAAACCATAAGAGTTTAGCATGTTAACATATCAGTTAATGGTGTTCTTTCGACATCGTCATATTATCATATGGTAGATTAGAATCATAACATACGAATAGAATTTTTCTTGTGGTTTATTCAAATGCATGATTCCAGTCTTTGAAGGTCGTAATGCATTTAACATCTTCTTGCCGTTGTATTTATATTTTTTATTATATATTTATAATTTTACTCACTTACCATTGTGTTCACCACTATTTTATTTTTGTTGTATGTTGATTTTATGTGGGGTTTTTTCTATTTGAATTAATTTAGACGAAGTAGCTATTATTAAAGTATCTTTTTGTATCTTTATTGTACATAACGTAGATCTACTGTCTATACTATTACGTAACGTCAACGCATTGTGTTATGTAACTAGCAACGACCACAACTACCAACACCATAACCACTTACAATCACCATCCCCACTATCATCCCAATCAACATTAACACGAATCGCACACACTCAGCAATACTTCATTAATCTTGTCTTTTTTTTCTCAGTTCTATTGTATAAAGTGTACTTCATTGTTCTGTTTTCTGTACATTTTATGTTATGCTCTCCATAATCTGGAGGTAATAAAAGATCTCTATCCACTAACATCCGATAATAGAAACTACATGTATTTTATAAATAATACAAGACTTTCTATAAAGGCTACTGGGTGCTACCTTAATATATTGAGAGGAATTGACTCTAAAACTAAGCAGCACATGGCAGTGAGTACCGGTGCTGGATATCGCAAATACCTCGGCCTGGTAGAAAATGCATTGTCAGTGGAACATTCGTTCTTTGAACAGTTCGCTTCCCGTTTCGTTTCATTATTTTTCTTTCATAAATTTGCATTTCATGTAAATTATTATTACACTATTTAATGGTTTGAACTTATAGTTTAAACATATTACAATATTACGGTTAACTTTTAAAGCATGCCTGGACTCACTTGACGCGTCTAGTCTTCTCCGACATAATATTTGTTTCTCTACAAGCACTATACTACTACTACTACTGCTACTACGCACTGCTGCTACTACTACTACTACTATGTTCTGATGCTACTATTGCTACTGCTTATTATACTACTACTACTTCTACTGTTGCTACTGCTGCTGCTTCTACTACTACAATAATAATGATGATAATAATAATGGTAATAATAATGATAATTAGAAGGAAAATATTTGCTGAAAGGCGAGCAGCGGTCATCCTTTGCTCACACAGCAGGATTTTAAAGACATTGAAAACATTACGTTGTACGCTTGCATAGGTCTTTGAACAAAACAATAAGCGTCACTAAATTATAGACTGTGGCTAAACAGTAACTCTGATCACAAGAATACCATGAATGAAATGTTTAGCTAATCAAGAACTACACTCTGCTGAAGTTTCAGCGAAACATTCCTAAATCTGGCAGTGTCAGAACACTTTGGAATTTGCCGAAAACCTGCACCAGTCAAATTTGAAACGATGTAGCTCAAGATCGTTCAGTTACTCGTATATAATTTATATTTCGGTAAATTCTAACCTCTACAGTTCTCAGAAGAATGTGGTACGAATAAAAACAGCTAGGCTAACGAAAAACAATTGGTTCTACTAAAGCGATCATCCTGAACACAACCTTAAATCAACTAATGTCGCCAGTAATCACTGAAAAGTTGATCGTAGTTATATCATAATGCTTTGCTGCTTATGCATTCTTAGAAACTTTAGAAAAAAAGAAATCATAATTGGGCTTTCCGATAACTAAGTTATCTGCCCTTGAGTACTTTCCGAATGCGCATGCGCACTCGCGCTGATTAAAACTTCCGTTGCATAAGTAGAAATTTTATCAGCTTGTATAACACAAACATCGAGTGACATGGAAAGTTTTTTAAAGAAAGAAAGAAAAACGAACTGGAAATCGCCAATATATTGCTGCAAAGGTAAAGATGTTTATCGCGGGAAGGTGGTCGAAAACAAAACTGTTTCATTGCATCGATTTTCTCAAAACAAAATACTACGGCGCATTTGGATTCAACGATGTCGGACAGTAAAAGGAAGTTTGAGCAATATATATGTTTACTTTCATAAAAACTATAGAAGTCAGCTGCCGCCTTGAGTTCATGTTAAAGACAATAAAGTTATTTATAATCCTTTTAACAAACAACTGGGAACATTTCAACGTTTTCAGACCAATCTGATCTTCGCCAGTTTCACACTTCGCTCTCGCCCAGATCAACCACGCTTCACCCAGAGTGAATCACACTTCGCCGTTGCTCAATAACATGTCGCCTTGTAATAGAAGTTTATGAGCTACACTTTACCCCTGAATCTAAATGTATCAAAAGTCAAAGATATATACATGTTAATTTATATCTAATTATTTCTACGGCTTTCACCTTGTATTTATGCTTATTTCGCCTCCATATACTGGAAATTATATTATGAGCATAGTTGATCCTTCTTAGCAAAATCGACTAACCTGAATAAAAATATACGAATGGTAACTATTAACCTGAATAAAAATATACGAATGGTAACTATTAACCTGAATAAAAATATACGAATGGTAACTATTAACCTGAATAAAAATATACGAATGGTAACTATAGTTTTTGGTTTAAATGCAATGTTATTTAATATAAATGTGTAATATTGCAGCATTTGGATAAATGTTATTTGATTATCTAGATTAAACTTGTTTATTTTAACCCATTTTTATATGAAGTAACTAAAACTTCCGTGATTTATTTATTATTTATAAAAAAGAAAAGAACTAAAAGCGTATGTGTTGTTTAATAATTTTATATTTTAATGAATCTCCGCTGTTACAAGGTTGTTACTGTAACTACTTATTAGCATACGTTTTTGGTTTACTTTAGTAAATTATGCGCATATCATAAATGCACAACAATGCAACAAAAGTGTGATCTAAAATTGATGTTTGCCTCTCGTAATTATTGTGATGATAGCGCACGCGCTATTCTTGGTTGATAATTAGTCATTTGATAATGATAATTTATAAGTTCGTTAACAATGTTATTTAACTGAACATCTACGTAACATGCTCTACTACATTTGAATATTGAATGTGTTATTCATTTAAAACTATGTAAGTGTGACCTCTTTGTGATTTTTTGAAATGGTCGTCAAACAGATTTTGCTTTAATTAATTTAATTTACTATCATATCGTTCTCTAGACGCGATATTAAATTGTGTTTTTTTTTCTGATATTAATACTTAAAACATAACATAAAAAATCCGTTGCAAGAAACAATAAGTCTGTTTCATGATTTATGCATTATTTCAAATGTCTTTCGAGTAGATTTATAATAAAAGATTTAAAAAAAAATAACAAAATTGAACAATCTAAGTATTGTTCTCATTCATGAATAATGTTAAGAAAAATGGGCTAAGTAATAACAAGCGTATTCTTTCATTAGGACGAACTGTGACCAATCAAGGGAAGGCGAAGTGTGAAAAAGGACGAAGAGTTACTAATTCGTGTCTAAGAAGGTGAAATTTCATGAGGAAGAATAAACCGTTCAGAGCTCCTCTTCGTCTTCTCGAGTTGGTCTCTCCTTTTTAAATCATATTTGTAAGTAATAGCTAGTCTTGTGAGCGCCGATAATTCGCTCGATTAGCGCATTCAATATACGACTGCTTAGTATTTGTTTAAATCTGTTAGTTTGCTATGGTTCAATTCTTTGTTGTTTACACGCGATTCGTTGATTTCTTTATCCTTTTTCCGCCGTCTTTTTTTATTAGTCCCCAAAGGATCAGCGGCGAGTAGCCTCCCTTTGAAATCAAGGGAAGTAAACGAGTTATCGGAAAGCCCAATAAGATGATAACATATGCATATTATAAAAAGATGAAGACGCTAACTTTCGACCTGTATTCAAACATTGTAATCAAAAACACTAACAGCACTAACAAGTAGCGCAGATAATGCTTTCGATATATATATATACCGTCTTTACACTTATTCGGCAGTAAAAGGAAATCACTCAGAAAATTAAAATGGCGGCCCGTGAGATTTACGAGCATATACAAATAGAAAGCAAGTGAAAACTTTGTATTTTGTCCTTGAAACATCAAAAGTTTTGTAGAAAGTGGCAGAAAGTACACTATAGTATCGAGTACTTATGTAAGCTACTTATCAAAAACCATTTGTCAACGTAGCACTGCGTAGATTAATAAACCGATTATAATCGGTGAAATCGCATCGGAAGTGGCAACCGATTCCAACCGATGATCGATTATGATTTGCAACCGATTTCCCAACACTATTATCTGCTTTCGGTGATGTAGCACCCTTGATCGAACCACACAGAGGCGCACATTTCTTTTAAACAACCGAAATTTTACACAATCACGATTTCACGTGGTTGGTGAGAGTATACGGTTAAAAAAATTTTTAAAAAAAATGCAATGAAATTAATTTTTTCAACCGTATTACTATATGTATGAAGAACCTGTATAAGAGTATATTCGAAAAGCCAAAATTACATGATTTCAACCCTGTTACAGTTGTAAGAAAGCAAACGATGTAGGAATGGTATCTAACGTCGACGCTTTGCACAATCACGCGCTCAGCCGCGTCAGTGTAAGGATTTATTGACTCGGTAGTAAAGCGGATAGAAAAGAGTTTACACAGTGCTGAAGATTAAACATTTCTTTAAAAAAAATATTTTTAACAGTTAATAAAATAAGATTAAGTATTGTTCGTGCCTGGAGCATTGTTACGACATACAACGGATACAAGTACCCATTTCGCCACATACATTTTACGCATTATAAAATGTCCCTTTAGTACCGATGCCATTATTACATGTGTGTCAGGTCGCTGTATTACGACGTGCACTGTCCCCAGGAGTACCAATCGTGTCGGACGTGCCAGGCAGGAGAGGCAGAGGATTGCAGAATGAAACTGTTCATGGACCGGAAACTCACGGGTAGTAGACAGTCATGCTCATACGATGACATTCATTTTATGTAACAGTCGTTATAAGTGTACATTCGGACACTCAGTTTTTCTCAACTACAAACAAAAACCATTTTATTGTTATAACATTTGTATTATAGTATGCTGTTCCTCCTGTTATAACTCTCAATTTTCTTACTCTCAATTTTCTTACGTAAATTTTACCAAATGTTCTTCATTTTCTTTGAAAACATTGTTTAATAGAAGACCGGACATCCATTAATAACTGCCTGCACAAATATAAGATTGACACTGACTGATTAAGCAGCATTTTATGTACCCATATTTCCAGAATCATAAATAGTTCTAGAAGATGGCGCAAAGGGTTATTCTCGAACTTCCCTTATTGAAACAGATTAATCCAGTAATTAAAGCTTTAACTTAAACCTTATTTCCTAAATCGGATCATCGTAGTGACACTTGGGCCACAAATCTCGGGTGTAGTTTATAATCTATGAAACTTGAATTACATGAGGCGTTAATTACGATAGCGTGAAATAACTTCAGGACACAAGTCAAACTACTAGCAATTTACATTTATTATACACACTTTTAAATACAGTTAATAGCCAACTCATCATACTGTAATCTTATTTGTAAATATTCAATAAATGTTGGTGTAAACACTAATCCATTGATTGATTTTGCTATGTACTAAGATAGTTATTTAGCCTAATTGTTGAAGCTAAGAGCTATTTATACGACATGATTCTTACAATTATCATTATCATTTTTCAGAGGTTTCAAGCACCACAGGTAAGTCATTCATTTTACTTTTATTCTAACACAAATTGGCACTTTGCAACAATTTTAACGATTAACGCAGTCATCATTCGCCAGTTATTATATTATATACGCATTTCAATTAAGATTGAATCACATGTTATTTAAAGAAAATGTTGGGACTGATCGTTGAATCATGTTAAGAACGTGTCTTCATTGAAGTGTTTTCAGTAACGTGATAATAAAAATGCCAATGCCATTACAGTGACGACATACGTCAACGATTACATGTGGGTTGATTCGCTTATTGCGGACAAGGCGGAGTGGCCGGCGTGGCGCGCTATTATGACAGTAGTTGTCGTCTGCAGCCTCATTGGTTTCATTTTCACGATCGTTCTCGTCTGCTGTCTTCTAAAACCATTCACATACAGAGTCGTGGCAGTTTTGGGCTTTGTCTGCTGGTTAGTAGCAGGTGAGTTACTTCATAAAATTATGTAATACTTTATTATTTACGAAAGTATAACTGTAGAACTACATACCACTTAAACTTCAAGTGAGAAAAGGTGTAAAACAGTCCATTAATGATCTCTGTTAGGATATTAAGCTATATCCAGGGATTAGGGATTAGCTGGCATTTTGCCGATACTGTGAAGCGACATTTCTATCATTATAGCACGGGGGCACTTATGAGGTGCCCAGGGACTGAACCCGGCCGTGCCATTATACTGACACCGACGAGTCAGACGTAATGCTGTCCCCTAAGCCCGAGCGTTAGGAGGGAAGCCACTACTACCAACTTTAAAGTCTTTGGTTTGACCCGGTCGGGGTTTGAACCCACGACCTCCCGATCCGCAAGCCGACGCTGTACCACCTGAGCTATTGCGGCCGGTGCTAAATCCAGGTAGCATGATTATATCGAGTAAGACACGCGCATATGTATGTCGGCATCTAGCCGGCAATTTTAACGAATAAGAATAATCGTAGAACTTTTTTGCATGGGCGCCGCTCGGGAGAGCGTGCCTATTATCAAGCCGCCCTGTAAATACAGAGAAGTATATGGGTTTTTTCTTAGCTGTCTGGCCATGTCTTGTTGAGTGGTTTCTATGAATCTGCCTACCGCCTTTCTATGTGTCTGTATATACTGTTACGCCATCGCTTGATTGTGACCCAACTTTTAATCAGGTTACCGTTTCTTGTAAAACTGGGTACTTCTAAAGGCCGGGTGTCTTTTATGCGAGTGTGGTGTAATCTACTTCATCCTTGTTTATGTAAAAATGACACTCAACTACACATGGGTGGAAAGGAACAATTCGTGGTAAATATCTGGCTCAACAAAATAAGCAGCTCCCGATCTACAGTGTAGGTTCGAACCATTGACCCCGTGATCCGTCATGCATAATGTAATGTTGGCAAAGGTTAAACTATTAATCTATCCCAAGGTAATGAGATGCTAGCGTTCACGTTATCCATTTACGCATGCATGTATAATTCGTGTAGTGTGTGCGTGCATCGTGGCTTCGGCTTGTGTTCACCGTTCCGTGTGCATGTGCGAATTCTACATTCGCGTGCATTGCAAGATTTTGCATTCATTCGCATTTGACAATAGCTGCACCTGTCGGACTGAGTTGGAAAAATCGAATTATCTTGTGCATACCGAATTGTATTTTTCCGACTTACTTATGTTTCCTGAACTGTATGACAAACTAGATGCGAATGACTGGTGTGAAAAAAAGATAATGGAGCTGGTATAAATCTAAACATTGTGGCGAAATATTGACCTACATATAACAAAGAATGTTAAATTATAACAATGATACATATCCACTGACGTATAAATACATACGTAGAGAAAAACACTCAACTTTCATACTAGCATTGTACAGTTCGTCGCTTGTTCAGTAAATCAAATACGTTTTTCGTTATTTTAAAGCACTTTAGCACAGTTTATTTTCAGACGTGACATCGTGATGCAAGAAAGCGGATAGCGACGGTTAAAACAATTGCATAGCAACATTCAAGTGCATTTGAGATAATCTTATAAAACGCAGTCGAAAACACGCTATCCATGAGGTGTAATTAACAGATGTTACTTTGAGGTATTAATAGCCGCAAAAAAAAACTTTTACAATATACCGGCCGAAATAGCTCAGGTGGTAGAGCGTCGGCTTGCGGATCGGGAGGTCGTGGGTTTAAACCCCGGCCGGGTCAAACCAAAGACTTTAAAGTTGGTAGAAGTGGCTTCTCTCATAACGCTTAGGGCTAAGGGGACAGTATTACGCCTGACTCGTCGGTGTCAGTATATTGGACTGGCCGGGTTCAGTCCCTGGGCACCTCATAAGTGCCCCTGTGCTATAATAATAGAAATATCGCTGCAAAAATGCCGACAAATCCCATCCCATCTCTATTATAATATATATGTTAATTTACTTAAGAAGAAAATTTATCAATGATGTAGTACGTACATATCGTTTCCCCATCCAGAATACCGGTTACCGAGCATATCTAATTGGAAACGTCATTCCAGAATCAAACGTTCACACTTAAGCAGTATTTTCTCGTATATCTAATAGTGCAAAAGAAAAATGTGTTAAAAGACACTAATTCAAATAAGTCTAAATCTACCGACATCAATTCTCAAGTATAGATTTGGAATAAAGGTTTTTGCGCCTTAGTTCTTTTGCGCTTCTCACCACTAATAGCCTCATCCATTAATACAACAAAACCAGTCCGAATGACTAGTGATGTTTCAGTTCCAATTCATCAAAAGGAGAGTATATATGCGGAAAGTTTACTAGTTTTGATTACACTTTGACTGATGTATATTGTAATTTAGGGAGTCACTTTCCTATTACTCGTATATGTCTAGTCTGCTTTTACCCGGAAATGAACCACGAGTAAAATTATATCTAAAATGACTTTATACAGAATATTGCATTTAGGTAAGTCCTCACTGCTTCTTCAGTATGGACAAGTCAGTATGATGACTGGAGACTGACATAAAGCAATCAGGTTGACCCTAATCGTCATGGGAAGTTTCTACCCCATTTTCACTACGTCCTCTGGCTGGCGGGGTCGGAAATAATAAGTATTACCCGCTATTGTCAAGTCTCCGGTTGGACTTATTTCTGCGGCACCACAGCCATCTTGCTGCTTGGCTGCTCTGCTCCTATTCCAGAGAATCTTCGTCATCTGAAATTGCCTCTATGCTGACCAGGCTGTGAAACCCCTTGCTCGATCCAATCTCCACAGGGAACAGCCACCCATTCTTTCTGCATGACTCAAGAGGATCAGCTACTTGGCACCTTTTCCTTCTTACACCTCCTCACAAGCAGGTCTCTTCTTCTTCTTCTCTCTCCCTAATAAGTCAGCAAAAACTGAAAGAACCTGGTCATGGCGCCTTTGAAATCGAACTTGCTGTATGACGACTTTTACAAATAGAAAGTGTTTGCCTCATTGTTGCCCGCACACCACACAATCGACATGTCGGATCATCCGACAGTACCCATGTGCACAGGTTTGTAAGTGATGGCAGGGTGTTAAAGACTGACCTGGGCAGGAAGGAAGGCGACTAGTAGGACGACTGCGACTACGGTATTTTAGTCTAAAATAGTTCATACGAGTCTGTAATACTTTGAAATACTGCTCACTTTGAAATAAAACGATTATTTTGTAAATGGCGCTCTGCCAAGTGGTTAAACTATGTGCTGTTTGGTTTCATGCTATACCACATAGGACATTTCTATCCTTAGATAAAACCAACAACAACAACAACATTAAAAGCATATTGCCAAAATGAAAAACTGTTATTTGGTGTGTGAATCTTGAGAAGGACCGCCTTTCTTTGGTTGGTTTCTATGCTGATGACATAATATTAATTTCCGACACACCGGACCTGGTAGCGCAATAGGTAGAGCGTCGGCTCCAGGTACGGAAGGTCCCGGGTTCAATCCAGGTCCGCGACATACAAAAGTCGTTAAAATGGTTGCGGTATAGCACCCTTGCTAACGCTAAAGCAAATATAAGCGTAGTTCCACGACTGGTTGGCCCGTTGTCAAGATAATGTGACTGGGTGTTGTATCATGCCAGGCGTTCACGACATGCTATACACAGTGAAGTCAACACAGCTTCAAGTGGACACCGTCTCCAGATAACTGACATACTGTTGGTGGGACGATAAACCCAATAAACATAATTTCCGCCAACGAGGAAGAACTGAGTCGAATGCAAAAAGTGCAACCTTTAGCTCGCAAAAGATGCAGTAGAGTTACTAGGAACCTGACAACAGTCATCAATTTCGCTCTAGTTAGAAGGATTTAATAATATAAAATGAAAGGAGTTGACAATCTCATGTCGCATGAAAAAGGACGAGTTATAATGTGTCTGTCGGTCCGCCTATCTTCCTGCATGTCTGCCTGTCTATCTGTCTGTCTCTTTCTCTTATGTTTCTCTCTGTCTGTCATTCTCTCATATGATTTCGTCATGAAAATGATGCCATGAATAATGTATATAGCAATGTCTGTTGCACTATCCAGGATTAGAGCCGTCGTCGATCATTAGCGCGTGGGTTCGAATCCCGGTCGGGGCTAACCTGCGGTGCACAGGTGGCTCTATCCAGACCCTAACCTGGTCTTAGTCTGGGATCTTCCTCCACCAATAATTAGCTGGACGTCGCAAATATGACCACAACTGTGTCGGTGTGATGTAACAGAAAACTAGCATGGGGAGAGCAAACACTTACTTGTACATGCATTTTTTCAAGTTCGTCTAAAATACATTTATGTTTCCATACAACCGGATTTATAAAATTAACTTAATAAAGTATATACCATGTGGTATTCGTTCTTTTTTTTTCTTTTTCTTTTGTGTGTGTGTGTGTGTGCGAGGTGTGTAGGTGGGTGGGGGGGTCTGTTTTAACCACAAATTCATTGTTATGCATTCCAAAACACCGAACTGTTTCATGTATGCAGTGGTCGTATTTTGAATAAGGATGCCGACTAATCTCCGTCCGCGCGGGCTACATACCAAGTTCAAACTAACTGGCTTAAATATACGTGCTTGATGGACCGCAAAGGTATGCATTATATATATGTATTGAATAGTGTGTCCGTTCAAGACGGGTTTATTGATGGGAAGGTCTTCCATGACATGTTGTTCGTCGTTTGCTCTACCTGTACTGTCTTTACTGTACTTTACTGTCTGGGGTCTTCCTACACCAATATTTAGCTGGACGTCGCCAAAACGACCAAGATTGTGTCAGTGCAATGTAACATGAAATCACCACCTGCACTGACATGTTTATTTCTTAAACTAAGTGATCTGTAAATTTAGCAATTTGTTTACCGAAATGACAAATATAAAAAGCTAAAGGTGTATCTTTCTTACCAATGCTAGACACACATAACGTCAGTTGCCATTGTGTTGCAGGACTGTTGGTGTGGGTGCCTGTTGGGATGGTGGCGGACATGCATGTGGAAGTAGAGGACAGCATCAACCAGGACAGCGTCCATGACGCAACGCTGCACGAGCCGTACTCCGTCATCATTGCGGCTGTTGGTGGTTTCATCGCTCTGGTAGCCGCACTTCTTTTGCTATGGCTTACAGGTAAGTTCTGAAACAACCACTATTGCAGTATGCTGCTATTACTAGCTCTAATCACAAAACCCGCTCTGGATTTCAGATAATAAAACTAAAAAGCTCTTATGTAGACGTATTAAAACAGATCCAGAAAACACGTGGCCATTTCAACAAATTAGTCACGGATATTCTGGAAATAGCCGAAGAATAACGAATGTTACAATATTTCTCACTTAGTTTATCTTGCCAAATAATGTAGATATCATTTTTGTACATAAACAATTAAGAGTTTAAACATCAGTTCAATTCTTTTTTGTGTTTGAGATTATTGTGTCTTGAAATCCAGTAAGCTCAAATATGTGTTATATTGCTATTGGGGTCATTCTTTAACAAACGTAATATGCAACTTTAATCCGTTAGTGTTTTGTGTTTGGTGCAGGTGTGTGCGGTGACTTCGTGGATTATGACACTTCATCCCAGTCCAGTGTTGCCATCTACTCAGACCAGCACAAGTCTCGCAGGATTGTGCGAGAGGAGCCCTACTTCGGAGCATACCCGTACTACGCACCTGAAGTACCAGACTACGACGTGTGAGTTGTGGTGTATAGATTTAATTCTGTTACATGCCATGCCGATTTGACCTAAATAAACATGACCCTCTCTAAGAATTTGAACTATACTTAAACTGCCGACAACATTTACTCGAACTGATAACTATCAACAATAAAATCAGCTTGTACGCATTTTTAGAATATAAGAAACATTTTCTCGCTCCATGAGTTGTAATCGATTACGGGATATATTTACAACATTTACAACAGGCTGAGAGACCTGAATGAAATACGTCATTGTAACTTACAATCGGAACACCTCGGATAATTCAGGAATCATCTCTCGGATGTATGTAGGTAGTCGTATCACCTCGGCCATTTTCCTAAATGGGACTTCTTTTGAGACAGACGTAAAACAAAGATGGCAGCTCGGGTGACAGCTCACTACAGTACAATGCCAGTAAAACTTCAATTTGTGGCGGCTTCAAATTTAAATCATCCAATTTTAATTTACCCAGCGCAGCAGACACGCAGCTGTCAAACGATGGCAGTGTTTATGTTTTGTGCGAACTACTTAGGCATAATCTTCTTTCGACTTCTGGCGAACAAAACGATCGTGATTTCATTAAGTATTATTGCACCAAATACATCCGAGGAAAGATTGTCCCGAGGACGGAATTACCCGAGGGAGTTCCGATTTTGTGACGTATCACGTATACTCGTAGACAATACCGTTTGTTAGAATTTAAAGACCTTATAAAGTGTTATATAATAATGCCATGATTTTGTATTTGACAGTGTAGATGTTTACTTCATGGTACTTTAATTCACATTGGTAATGCATGCTTGCTGTTAATGCGCAGTCCAAGTTAATAAGTTGGCCGATTTCTGTGCTGGCAGAAGGGTCTTAAAAGACATACACTTAATTGATATAGTGACCTTGTACTTTTTTCAGTGACTACAGACCCGGGTTTGTCCGCAGGCCTCCAAGTGAGGTGGTTACCGTGGTTCAGGACTACCCATATACTGCACCAGCCACCAAGTGGTACGAAAACCGCTACTAGGCAGCAAGGCTTCTCCTCGCTTACCGAGCTTCTTAATCCGGAACGTTATTTATTGAAAACATTGCAATAATGTCGCATTTCAATGTAACTTCGACTTAGTTCATCTATAGTTTTTGTGTGTTAATATTTGTCATATATTTTGCACCACCAATATATACAGTCGAAGAACATAATTAATTATTTTTATTTTCTAACTTACGACAGCGAACTTAACGTTACAACCAACAGCGACTTTATTTTACAAAGATATAGTAAAATCGAATATATCTGCAACTGTTCTTACGCTGTTTTAACCTTTTCCGAAGCACAGCCAAACTACATACAACGTCTACATAGATGAAATGTTTATGCATGCAGATAAATGTAATATAGAATAGCCCTTATTTGTATTCCAAATAAACACTATCCATGTGTCTTGTATCGTTTTTAACGACAGTTAACAATATACAATACCTGACACTTGCATGTACATTGATACAAAAACTATCATAACTTTCATGTGATTCAAAATTATAAACTTTCTGTAGAAATCTTAACAACCTTTCACCAAAAAAATTGAATATTAATCGAAATCTGAAAAAAAAAACCTGATCGTAAAACACAATATTTTGTTTATTTAGTTGATGTACTTAGAGCGTAGATCGATCCCACAAACCTTATGACTAGTGTCAATTACTAAAGGTAGCTGCACATCTTTTTTCGAATAAACACTTATTAGATTTATTATTTTCTCTTATTGCTAAAGCAATAATTCCCAATTTTCTCACTATCGTTCGCAATATGTACAATTAATTATTATTAACAATACTGATAAAATAGCACCAAACATCAGGTTGTTATTATACGTATTTAAGTAGATTTTGACTTCAAGGTTGTTAGTATACGTGTTGACAATGAGACAACTGGTTTTAGATTGATGTAATAGGTGAATTTTATGTTGCTATTTTTGTTGTATCAATTTAATTGTTT
Organism: Sinonovacula constricta; assembly: GCA_007844125.1. Lineage (NCBI taxonomy): Eukaryota > Metazoa > Mollusca > Bivalvia > Cardiida > Solecurtidae > Sinonovacula > Sinonovacula constricta. The sequence continues at coordinate 34,569,195 of CM017561.1, read as the reverse complement.
GCATTTGTTTCAGCCAGCAACACATAGTCAAAACAATAATATCACAGTTGTACGATTCGTATTCCTAAATTGACTGTTATGATCGACTGGTTTATGCTGTTATTTGTTTATTGGGTTTATCGTCCCACCAACAGTATTTCAGTTATCTGGAGACGGTGTCCACTTGAAGCAGATATAGTGCTGCCTTCACTGTGTATAGCATGCCGTGAACACCTGGCATGATACCACACCCAGTCACATTATCCTGACACCGGGCCAACCAGTCGTGGAACTACTCTTATATTTGCTTGAGCGTTAGCAAGGGAGCTATACCACTACCATTTTTAACGACTTTGGTATGTCGCGGCCCGGGATCGAACCCGTGGCCTCCCGTACCTGGAGCCGACGCTCTACCGAGGTTTATGCTGTTATGCTCAACTTTTAAATATTGAATAATACACGATTACATTTACATGCAGTCATTAAACGAGGCAAAACTTGAGGCTATGTCACACGTTCAGGTTTCAAAATGAATCTCCTGTAGTTGAATGAATGAAACCATTTTCTGACGTAAATCGATCGATAATACAACACTAGAGTTTAACCAGAACAAAATCCAGATCTAGCTGTAACTGCACGCCTTTTAGCCTGATCAACAAAATATTGAAACCCACCTCCTCTCGGACTAATTGCAACAGAAACGTATTTATGTTTTTTTTTGTGAACTATAATGTGTGTAGAAGTACAGAAAAAAGTTGCATGCTGATGGACGAGGCATTTTTTAAAAAAAAATGGTTTTGAAAATAGGCACAGATTTTAAAATACAGTCAATTGAATGAGCTCAGTACAGTAGTGTTTTCATTTCTCAAAGTATAACGCATATATTCATTTAAAAGTTTATCTTGTGCTATATTAACATAATTAAATTATTATATAGACCATTTCTATGCATTTTGGCTTTATTTACTGAGTGGTGTTTTTACCCCACCCACTCCGAACAACATAAAACACAAGACATTTAATAAAACACAGATACTCATTTATAAATTTAATAGAGATCTACTAAGTACGATCTTCTTATCAATTTTATATACAACAATATATTTAATGACAACAACATCAATAATAAACAACAATTTTTATAATAATTTGTTGTATTTGATAAGGTTTGTTTTAAAGCTACTATATCACTTCTATAAGAATATATAGAGTTTGTGAGACATGCATGCAGCTATTATACTACAATATAGTTTAAAGCATAAATTATACAATAACATCTCATTATGTTATATACAGAATGTAGGATAATTATATATTTAATAACAGCAACATTACTAATGAACAACAATTTTCATAAACAAATGTTAGATTTGATAATGCTGTTTTTAAAGCTACCATAATGATACATAGAGTGTGTAAGACAGACATGGATGCAGCATACATGTATCTGTTCATTTAGCATTAAATAAACACCAATAATTAGCATTTGTCATAAGACTACAACATGGTTTGAAGCTTAAATGATACAATAACATTTCATTATGTTATATACTGAATGTGGGGCACAATTGTTTAAGATTATTGGCAAAGAGGATCAAGGCAGTTTGAAGAAAGACATTCACACTTAAATATCTTCATAGTCTGCTGTGCCAGAATTGGTGCAGCTGATACCCCGACATGTACCGCATCCGGATGAACATTCAAGTCCGTGTTTACGACACGAACAACGTTTGCTGTCGCAATTCACCTTGCAATTACAACGAACCACCTTGAGAATTTTTTCCGGTGCAGGAGGAATATCTGTCTTTACAGAAATGTAGGCGCCATTCTTCAACTGCCATCCCCAGTCTTCAGTTGTAAGGGTAGTCTTGTCTGTCCAAAGCTGCAGTTGAAGAAATACACGTAGGCTGTGGAAGACTGTTGCAGCAGATGTTGGTGGTAATGTATGGACCTGTATGCATGACGCGCTTGTCATAACTCTCGAAGAGAACTTTTGATAGTGTAAAACATCAAGGTTTTGGCGTGGATCTCCATCTAAAAGCATCATAACAGCCTTTTCACCATGTGTAACTACATCTTGCCTTGACTGACTTGTAACAAATGATCTGGCAACCTCTTGAAATATTTTGTTGGTACTTAACAGTTTAAGTGCCACAGGTTTTTGGAAGTTGTGTCGCAGCCAGTCAGCGCATGTAGAAATAGTAGAAGTTCACATATAGTTGGTGTAAGCAATGACTGTGTTTTGTGAATGTCCCACACATGTTTTGGTTTTGCTTGCTTCGTATAAGACCTCAGAAATATCTTCTTTGAATCCAATTGTGCGTGGTAGCACAGAAGAACTAGAAGATCTGTATCTTCTCGAATCACATATATTGTCGTTCTTGAGGAGTACTCGACTGCTGTCTGAACAATCAACACATCAGCATCGCTTTCTGCATGTATCACAGTTATGCCTCTCGCTGTCAAGTAGGTTGCAAGCAATCTTATGAAGTTTTGTTTGTTTTCATTGTTCTTCAGAAAGACGTCTTTGCTTTGTCGAAAAGGTGTATCTATGGTGAACCTTACTTTTGTGCCTACGATTCCCCTGTTTCGACGAATGTGGGTAATATCCTTTGTAGAAGGACCTGAGGAGTACCCATCAAACACAACCGTAATGTTAGAATACCTGGAGGACAAGTATCGGAAATACTGCTCACATATGCTGCCAAACGTTCCATCTTTCTGCCACGAAATTTTCTGCAACAATGAACCACCATCAATAACAAACGATACTTCATCTGTGTGTTGTGTTAAATATTGTCCACATTCACCCAGTTTCCACATTGCGTCGACCAGTTGAGATTTTTGTCCAGTCCAGTCCTAGGCATACCTGAATTGTCGAAAAGTGAAGATGGATATGTGCTCAATTCGTACTTGAAAATAGTGGAAATGTCTTCACCATATCTATCGGCAACTATAATGAGTCTCTGTTAGAGTAATTGTGGATCGATGCTTAATGTTTCTTCGTTCACTTTCATGGCATTGTTGATACTAAGTGGCACCGTTTGATCTTTTCTCTTAAATGTGTATTTGTCAACTTGTTGGCCTATCATGTTACTGACAATTGTCTTCCCGATGGCAAATGCAACGTCAACATTGACCCTTGTGTCTGCTGTGACTCCAGTTTTTATGCTACGAAGAGATGTATTTTCATCATCAAAAGGATATCGACCTTGTATGGACAAATATATTTGTTTCAAATCATTGCTATCTCTGTTTTTGCGCGATACTGAAACTTCTTGATGTTGTTCACTGGCTGCATAGTTCATGTCACTGAATTCCTGCATTGAATTGTTCATTTCAGCACATGCTGGCATTGAGAGTAGCCCCAATGTACGCTGTGATTCAGTCATCCCTCTTCCTCGTGTTAACCCACCGGTGGTCTTCAAAGATCGCATTAAAATCTGTTCAATGATGAGGTCAGTAGAAAGTCCTCCCCAATGTTTTTTCAGTGCGACGTGCAGTGTGATTTCCATGTAGGAACTGCTGGTAAACATCGGGATGCTCTCTTTCTAGTCTCGTCATGTTTGCAAGTAGTTGTAAGCTGACCTTAGGTAGAGATGATGCCCTGAAGCTGCAAAGTATGGTAGCATCTTTCGTAGAGACCTGAGATGACCAACCCAATCGCCTGATCTTTCTGCTTGAATGAACTGCTGTAATGTTGCAATCATGTCCATGTATTGGAACCATAAGGCAGCTGTTCTGTGATTTCTCAGCTTTTCTCTAAGTTCATTGATTTTTTGGTCCACTTCTTTCAGACTGTCATTACTGCATATGTCTTTTCTGTTGATTTTCTTCTCTTCTAGCTGCTCATACATCATTGTTAAATGTGTCAATCTGTCGATATCAAGAATAGAGCTGCTGTCAACTAACATGTTACTGTAATCTGTTTCATCGACGATTTCATCATCAGGTATAACTTCATCCGCTTCCTTTTCTTTGTCGGCAGCTGATCCACTGTTGACTGATTCCGTTATTGCAGCTGGGCAAATCTTCGATATCAACAGTGCATGTAGGGCAGAATCTACAAGAAAATGACCTCTCGTAGCACGGGAAACAGCCTTTTCTGACATCATATGCGTGACTGCATTTGGAGCATATACTACTTGGAGTATTTCTTGAAGACCAGAACCTGACATGATGTGTCCAATGATGCCGAGAAAGCTCATCTGTGTGTGAAATGCACCAAGTCGTAGAACAATCTTCTTGAGTGGACTTGACACTTCAGACATAGCAACAATCTGTGTAGCTTTCTGATACAATGGTTGATCAAAGGTCAGCACAGGTGTAACCCCATACTTGTAAGATTGCTGGCACACAAAATGTAAAGTTGAGTTTATGCAGGTAAGGTCACTGGGGCTCATGTCGATCATGGGGAGGAATGTAATCGATGCCTTTCCTGGGTCATGTTCTTCTTTGTTGTACAGCTGCATAAAACCAGACCAGCTCGGACGCTGTTCTTTCAGAGGCCAAATTACCTTTGAAAACAAATCAAAGAGATCATTTTCCGTGTCATCTCTGGCTAGTTGGCTGTTCTCATAAGGTCCACGAAGAGTGCCTTTTCTTCAGTAGTATTGTCATGTTCTGTGAAATACCTCAGTGTTATTTAACCAATCTCTGACAGTTCACTTATTGTTATCCGTGCCCTAGGAATGGGTAAGCTGACATTTGAGCCTGGCGTTGTGCAGGCAATAATTCCCATTCCATGGAATGTCCCGTGGCCATCAAGGGTTCGAGTGTTATGATCCACGTTATCAGCAACAAACTGCAGGAACTTGCCTGGAAAGTATGATGGGATTGAAGTGTTCATGGCTGCAGCTGCATTGGCTTCAAAACGCTGAACCTCTGAGAATGAAGCAGTAAACCCCATGCTATTCAAGAGATCCAGTTAGTACATTGACCCGAATTGGTGATGTAGTTGAACTCCGAGGCCTATCTGTAAAGGGGCGAGTAATCCCTTTGGTCTGCAACCCTGCACCAATGCTTGACCAAGTGAGGTTAGTTTGACATCATTATTTTCTCCGGGCAACAACATGGTAAGAAAAACTGTCTGGTATAAACTGTTTGTGTTCTGTTTTAGAAGATATTGACTGGAATGTGGGGTAGAATGTCTTGTCATCTTGAATGGAGTTAATATCCGCTTTGATCATCTTTGCTGCAGCAGTTACAACTGCTTTCAACTGGTCAGTTTCAGAAAGTCCTTGTATGTTCGTAGAAAATTCATGAATTATTTCTGATTCTTATCGTTTCAGTGTGACTTTCGTTTCTGTATTTCCAAAGGAAGAAACTGATATGGAATCACCAAAGCGATTCAACAACTTGGTTTTCATGTGTTTGTACGAATATGCTCGTTCACCACATGTCTCTTCCATTAGATTTATAAGTTCATTCATGATTAAAACAGAGCCTTCGTTTTCCTCGATATAACTGATAACAGTTTTGAATGCTTCATTGGTATCTGTTGCCTCAGGCCTACCAGGACTTTTTTGTATTTTACATGGACTTACATCTGACTGGAATTCCTTAGGAATTTGGCGTTTCGTCCTAAAGTTCAGACTGCATGACTGGTGATACAATGCATCAGATTCTGGAAGATCTATGATACTAGCAATTCGTCCAGAGACATCATGAGCCCATTGATCATTCCTTTCAATACACACATGTTCAATGGATTTCTGAAATGGAAGAATTCTAACGGGAAACATTCTGGCTTTTTTTCTATGGTTAGTTTTGGCATCTTTTGAACAAAATATACATTTATTGTTAAAGTCAAACACATTCAAAGACCTAGTTGAACATCTTTTTGAGTTATTGTTAATGTCAACACTATTTATATTTCTTTTATGGACAAAGTCTCGTCTGCAGTCAATGTGCACCTCCTGTCTTGTGGTTACATGTATGCTGCAATGCCGTTCTTCACTTGCTTTATTTACAGATTCACATCCTTTATCTCGAGGCTTGACTGTTGGGAGGTCACCCAGAGGCTTCTGACAGAAAACACAGTGATCCATCTGCAAAAAATCATTATTAACTATATATATGCTTGTTTTTAAATAATCTGCAAAACTTATTGGTTAAAGAAAAGATAAGTGTAGCACATTTAGCAGTTTGGCAGTAAAATAGAAAATGATAAAAAAAAATGTTTACAAACATTATACATTTTTTTTTGTTATAATACCTTGAAAAATCATCTGAATTAACTGGTGATGTGGTGTTGTGTGGATTGTCTGTATACTGCCGGCCTGAAATTAATAAGAACTCATCTGCTATATTTATCAGTTTTATTTAGAGAAAAACAAGAAAAATGAGCTCAGATTTTATAGAAATATATCTATACACCCGTATTTAACTTGTTCTTTTAAAAATATGTGTTGTTTGTTTGTTTTCAGAAAGGTATTTGTATAATAATAAAAAAGTTCATAAAACTAATCATACCTTCTGAAAGGGATTATCAATATGCTGAGAACCAGTGTCAATTCTGATGAACATGTAGTTGACTGCTGCATAAGCTGCAACGTGCTCTGGGTGGTCATATTATTAGTATTTTAGTAACCAAAAAATAAAGTGTACACACCGACAAAGATCGTTGCTCTTGAATATTAAAATCATCATGCTGACTGCCTGGAACCAGTAGTTGTATGATCTACATGAAACCTATCATCTGGAGAAAAAAAACTTGCAATAAACATCTAATTGATTTGAAGAAATACATTTGAAATCAGTACAAAGACTTAAAAGAATATACTGAATTCGAATTATTATCAGTTTTGTTTATAACGTTGTATTAGTAAGTCCCCGCTAGGCTTCCATAGTTAAAAAAATAATCGAACGTGACGCACCCAGATGAGAGTTATTTATTATTTATACACTACAGAAACATATCAATTTGAATAGTTTTCTTAAGCAAATACTATCTTTATGATGGTATATATGTAAAATGATATTAAAATAATTTAAATCGCTGTTTTACCGATTTTACGCTTAACCGCTTAAATAATACTCAATGCAAGAGTATCTAACTTTTTATGACATATTTAGAAAGACTTAGCTAATATATTCTTAAAATGTGTTAAATACAATTGGTACTCTTACCTTTTATCCAACGGAAACGCAGAAAATAATTTGTTAACAAATGTTTTGAATTTCGTAAGCTTTGAAAATGGCGGCGCCATGCAACTTTGAGCGCATTTCTATCTCCGTTATGAAGAGTACTCACTATGGTGATGCATAACTGTACATTTATGTAAGTGTCGAAATGTAAATATTTAACAATTTTTAAATTAAAATATTTTTGTTTTGCCACGGACAAAAATTTGCAACTTTTTTTCTTATAATCCTAATATAATGTTCTTTCATTCAGTATAGGTTTTCTTTCTGTTGCAATTAGTCCGACTAAATTTTTTTCGTTGACCAGGCTATTTGTTCTTTTGAATAGACGTTATTTTATATAGCTGTTTTCTTATATGACGGCCCGACAGGTAAAACAGGAACTAGATCTTCATACTTAACTGATTTCAGCATACGTTAAATGGTAATTTAGCATTACATGGTTAATCGAGAAGAGGGCAGTCAGAAGGATGCCCGAACGTAAAGAAATCGGGCATGTTTTTTTGCGAACAAGGTCAGTTTTAATCAGAACGACTGTACATACATTTTCCGATATACAAAGCGGAATATATATATATATATATATATATATATATATATATATATATATATATATATATATATATATATATATATATATATATATATTTAATAACGCTTGCTACAGTATTGAAAAGATGAATTTTATATATATATATATATATATATATATATATATATATATATATGTTCGTTTATATGACGGAAGGTAGGTAATTAAGGAAATAAGGATCTTCATAATAAATTGCACGTTTTCAGCAACTGTTGAATTGCGATTTACGATTCCATTTCTAAGCGAAGGAAGCATATAAGAAGTACTATGTATGTATGCGTGCGTGTGTGTATGTATGTGATGTATGCAATTTATGTATTGTATGTATAAATGTATGTATGTATCTCCATGCATGCAAGTATACATCTCCAAGTCAAGAACTTAAATTTCAACTCCATCTTATCGTTTTTATTTAAGAACGTTAAACTTTAAAGGCGTCTTGACTTCCCTTGCCGATCCAGTTAAATCCCCGCATACTGCATAGTGTCATAACACGTCTTGTGTTATTTTTAACTGTGTCTCCCCATTTGAGAGACAGATAAGCCACCTGCTAGTAGGCAATATAAACAGTTATATATAATTTAATGAAGCTCTATGATGCAATTAAAAGGTATTGTTGTTGTTGTTCTCTTTTCTGTGTAACTTCTTTCAACCTTTTTAACCCGAATATATTATTAGGCTCTTATAAATTATATACTGGAACAGTAAATCTGTAGTGCAAAAAGGATGAATTTTCTTAATTTCCCTTTATTTTAATTATGTTTTGTCAGTATATTTCTTGATCAGAGAGAGCTCTTAGCCCTCTGATGTTGGTTTGTACAGTTTGTCTATGCCCCAGTAAAGGGACACTAGGCACACGTTTATCGACTGTTTTTGTGCCAACTAACATCCTCGTGTGGTAACATTGCAATGTTTGGCAGGCGCTATCAAAATTCCCACAATATGCAAACACCTGTTTAGATAGGTAAATTGAGCATTGATTACTGCAAAAACGTGGGCCTTTATTAAAGATCGGTTTTAATCATTTATATATATATACCGCATCTAATGCATTTTAAATGAATATTCAAATATCAAATAGGGATTCGAATATTTGGATCCGAATCTATCATTCGAATATTTGGTCACACTATTTTTTAAACTACCAAGTTAAAATTATAGTTTGTAAACTTTAAATTAGTTGCATCTTAAGTAGCAGATCAGCATTTGCAGAAACAAAAGAATTAAAAATCAAATAGCAGTGCTTGAGCTGTTTCATTTAGTTGCTCATTGTTTAAAATTGGAAATCTAATGTCCCCCTTGAGATCACCATTATCAGTTGACTGGGTAAAATCATTTTTGATAAGTAGAAATGATTTTTTTTACTGTTCGTAACTTAGCCGAATGTAAATTTTTATGAAATATGACTCTTTACTAAAACGGATGGTAAGCCCCATCAAACCACTGACAATATTAGATATAGGAATATGCAAGTATTCAAAACAACATACGTATTGTACAAAGTGTGTTCTCCAAATGTTTTATTTAGGTAAAACAAGAACAAGCTTGATGAAAGAGTGCTTTTATTTCAGATTTGTATGTACCAGATTTATACTACCGGTAATTGAGTTTTGTTTTAACAAACTTTTTCCAATTAATCAATAAATTTTAATCAAATAAAGATAATTTTGAAGAATTAAAATACACTTTTTTCCTACCAAGTATTTTTTGTTTCATTGCCTATTAAAAGAATAGCTTACAAAATAGAAAATGCGTTGTATTGAAATTCATTTCAGTGTGTACCAACAATTTTGTGAGTCATGAACTGGAAGAATCTGACTGGCTGAAATGCTGCCACATGCCATATGTCTGTCACTCAGGTGTTCTGTTTTAAACAGTCCAACTGATTCAGAAACGAGAAAGTATAGATATACCAGTAGCTAAATAAAATTGTGTTATGACAATAGGTGCTACCTAATTCGGGGAAAGCGCAATTGTTGTTTGAATACAATAAACTTTATATTTATTGATACATGAAATATCAATGAGCACATTTGGAGCATCTCCACAGCTTACATTTTTCAATGTGGTCATTTTCAAAGGTAATAGTTTACGAGTATTTTTAAACATAAGAATGTAGTTTAAAACTAAGATTCCTTTAATGTAATTCCTTTATGTATCAGAAGCGGAAAAAAGTGAACATCTACCAGATTTCGAATATCAGACCTACCCAATACTACCGACTGAGCTATAGCTATATCTGTGAAACTGCTACACTCCTCCTTCTTACACGATGAGATTCTCCGTTAATGTCATTTATTGTTCTACTCTATAGCACCGTTGCATATCACAACACAACTAGAATACTGCAGTAGGCAATGGCACCAAATGTAAAAGAGAGGGAAAAGTGAGCCTACCCAGGTTTCCAAACACAGGCACGATGTGAATTAACTACCACTGAAATTGCTTATGGCTATATCTCCACTCCTGGTGGATAATAATTATTTTGTCTCTACTAAAACGCATTAAAATAAACAATAGAACAGAAATTATAGTATGTTATCATAAGTACCAAGCTTTGAAAAACAGCAGCAAGACAGTGTATGTATAAATATAAACATGTTCTCTAAAACTACAATGGCTGGCTTGGCGACAAAAGGTTAGTTCTAAAATAATATATAAATACATACATATATATATATATATATAGATATATATATATATATATATATATATATATATAATTATGTTATAACTTAAATTCACGCTTTTTAATGTTATGGTAATCTTTTATTTACGTGTAAATATACCAGTAAGTCACAAATCACAAATCTATTTGGCAACATCACGCATTTCAACACTGATGAAGGTTGATGACGAGTCATTTTGCTCAAGTATTGAGTTAAAACTATTTGAAGGTATATTTTGTCATCATTTTTAATGTTGTTTTTTTTTTGTTATAAATGTTTCTGTCAGGATTCAGTACTTCTTTGCATAATAGATTTGTTAAGAGAGTTTGATACCAAATTTGTCCTTTTTAGTATGCACTTTGATTTCAGCAGGCTTTAAACAAAAGTTTAGGTCCAGCGAAAAGCTGTAATAATCTATTTGTTAATAAATTCAAAATATTATATAAATAATTCTCTTACCTTGATTCAGTCTCAAAATGATCAGAAATAAATAATATCTCCTTTAATATAAGGTATTCACCAAAATTTGTAAGGTGGTGTCCATTCTTTGTATAGAAACATGACACCCCGTTGGGATTTTGGGTCTTCGGGGGATATTTGGGCAATATTGAGTTCTGGTTGTTTCTAAGATATGAAACTATCAGCTATACACGATTTAAAAAACAACAACATAGATCTTTATCTAGATTTCAGATTCTTAAAAACATTTAAATGCACTTTATTAGCTTTCATATAAACAACTATTATACTTTATATTGATAAGGAAATTTACACATTTATGCTGTATTTCAGTAGATCGATAATGTAGACACATTTTCGATTTTTAAAATTTCTCAATAAATAGCTATTGTGTGTATTGCAAAAAAATATACAATTTTTTTATGTCTTTATATTAACACTATTTTTCAAAAAAGAATTTAAAAAAAAAATACAGGAAACACTTCTTCCTATACGTTTTACCAGACTGAACCTTTTTCTCAATGAAAGCAAACATTATTTTTCCAAAAAGTGGAAAGATGCAAAATGTCACTGAAAGCGATTTAAATAAAGATAATTATGCTTCAGTGGTTTAAGCTAATATGCAATGTCAAAAATAAGTTAATAACAAACATTAACAATATTCTATGCATTTAAACTAAAACAACACCAAATTCAATTAATAACATGGCACTTTACGACAAATAACTTAAGGCAATTCTAGAACACAGACTACAACATTTCATCTTGATCGGAAAATGAGATTGTATATGTGAATATACAGTTCTAATATAAATGGTATGTACATTTTATTTAATAAAGGTGCTGTAACCTAATATGGACATTTGGACACATATTTTGTTTTAATTAAAGAAAAATTGTCACAATAAAATGTTAACTATCTTTAATCTTTAATCCATAGAAGAGCTGATGTCCATCTGTTAAATAAACACCACTTGCACACAATCTTATATTATTGTTTTGAAACATATATTTATTTTATCACTATTAATTTTATATTCAGAGAAATGTGCAAAAGACAACAACAATTTCTTTAATTGTTTAATTGTTACAAAAGTGTGTGGTCCTGTGAACACATTGTGTTATATAAACTTTTTCATTCTAGTTCTATCTGATTCAATATTCACATTTAGTAACACGTGACACACTGCCGGGTGATTTGTTAATGGCAAACTTCAGCCACTTTCTCAAGAAAATATCAGCTCATACTAGAATCACTTCATCTTTGATCTTGATGGGCATGCCTCTAATCTGTTATTCTGTCTCTGGACAACCTTGCCTGAAATATCTGAAAGCTGGGTGCACGCAGTACTTATGAAGACAATTCCTGGAGTTTTACAATCGGTATAACAGAAGAATAACAATCTAATATTTTTGCAGTTGTGACACAAGAAAATGCAGTTAAATATATTCAATTTGAAGAATAATGCATTAATAGTAATAATTAAATATCTTGGAAAATATACTTATAAAACTTAGACAATGACCATCGACAATTAAATATATCGAATACATGCCTAGAACTTTCTAGAAGACTTGACATTTCCCTTATGTCTATAGTTGAAAAAAATAATTTTTATACCAATTTTTTTTCTTTTTCAAAACAACACTTAAAATACCCATTTATGCAACCATGGTATTAAGTAAAGTTGTGTTGTAATATTAATGATTTTATTTATCTCAAGCTATACATGAGTCCATTTCAACTTGTTTTAAAACAACTTACAACCCACGGTCCTTCTTTCTGTTCTTGTTAAAAAGTTGGAGTGGCACTGTCACCTGGTTAACATAGCAAATACCAACCACAGTATCCATGAAGACCTTCCTTCACAGACAGTTTAGCTGTGAAAAGATAACACAAAATTATAAAAAAAAACATTATATCATGTTTAAATTATGTGAATAAACCCAGATAAATGTCATCAAATCTTTCTTGGTGTAAAGTTTAAGTAGTATGCTTGTGTATATGTTTTGGTCAAAATGATACCTAGTGACAGTGATTTTAGTCCACATAAAATGTCAGTGTACAACAATTCTTTTTATCAAACACATTGTGGTGGAATTTATGACAATTGGCAATTAATTGGCAATTAATAGATTGTTAACATACAGTTTTTGTTGGAAATAATACCAAAAGAAAATTGTAATGCAAATCTAAATAAATGAATAAATATGCATGAATTTTTTAGCATTCTAAAATTAGTTTTATTTCAGGTATACTAGGGAATGTCAATCATATAAACTGATATTTGAATATAAATTATCGAATGTGCTCAAACAGTCTGAAACTGCATGCCCAACTAGGATGAAACTGTATGCTCAAACAGTCTGAAACTGTATGTCCAACTAGGATGAAACTGTATGCTCAAACAGTCTGAAACTGTATGTCCAACTAGGATGAAACTGTATGCTCAAACAGTCTGACACTACATGCCCAACTAGGCTAAGACTGTATGCTCAAACAGTCTGAAACTGTATGTCCAACTAGGATGAAACTGTATGCTCAAACAGTCTGAAACTGTATGTCCAACTAGGCTAAGACTGTATGCTCAAACAGTCTGACACTACATGCCCAACTAGGCTAAGACTGTATGCTCAAACTGTCTGAAACTGTATGTCCAACTAGGATGAAACTGTATGCTCAAACAGTCTGAAACTGTATGTCCAACTAGGATGAAACTGTATGCTCAAACAGTCTGAAACTGAATGCCCAACTAGGCTAAAACTGTATGCTCAAACAGTCTGAAACTGAATGCCCAACTAGGCTAAGACTGTATGCTCAAACAGTCTGAAACTGTATGTCCAACTAGGCTAAGACTGTATGCTCAAACAGTCTGAAACTGTATGTCCAACTAGGCTAAGACTGTATGCTCAAACAGTCTGAAACTGCATGCCCAACTAGGATGAAACTGTATGCTCAAACAGTCTGAAACTGTATGTCCAACTAGGATGAAACTGTATGCTCAAACAGTCTGACACTACATGCCGAACAAGGCTAAGACTGTATGCTCAAACAGTCTGAAACTGCATGCCCAACTAGGATGAAACTGTATGCTCAAACAGTCTGAAACTGTATGTCCAACTAGGATGAAACTGTATGCTCAAACAGTCTGACACTACATGCCGAACAAGGCTAAGACTGTATGCTCAAACAGTCTGAAACTGTATGTCCAACTAGGATGAAACTGTATGCTCAAACAGTCTGAAACTGTATGTCCAACTAGGATGAAACTGTATGCTCAAACAGTCTGAAACTGTATGTCCAACTAGGATGAAACTGTATGCTCAAACAGTCTGAAACTGTATGTCCAACTAGGATGAAACTGTATGCTCAAACAGTCTGAAACTGTATGTCCAACTAGGATGAAACTGTATGCTTAAACAGTCTGAAACTGTATGTCTAACTAGGCTAAGACTGTATGCTCAAAGTCTGAAACTGAATGCCCAACTAGGTTAAGACTGTATGCTCAAACAGTCTGAAACTGTATGTCCAACTAGGCTAAGACTGTATGCTCAAACAGTCTGAAACTGAAATGCCCAACTAGGCTAAGACTGTATGCTCAAACAGTCTGAAACTGTATGTCCAACTAGGATGAAACTGTATGCTCAAACAGTCTGAAACTGCATGCCAAACTAGGATGAAACTGTATGCTCAAACAGTCTGAAACTGTATGTCCAACTAGGATGAAACTGTATGCTCAAACAGTCTGAAACTGTATGTCCAACTAGGATGAAACTGTATGCTCAAACAGTCTGAAACTGAATGCCCAACTAGGCTAAGACTGTATGCTCAAACAGTCTGAAACTGTATGTCCAACTAGGATGAAACTGTATGCTCAAACAGTCTGAAACTGTATGTCCAACTAGGCTAAGACTGTATGCTCAAACAGTCTGAAACTGTATGTCCAACTAGGATGAAACTGTATGCTCAAACAGTCTGAAACTGTATGTCCAACTAGGATGAAACTGTATGCTCAAACAGTCTGAAACTACATGCCCAACTAGGCTAAGACTGTATGCTCAAACAGTCTGAAACTGTATGTCCAACTAGGATGAAACTGTATGCTCAAACAGTCTGAAACTGTATGTCCAACTAGGATGAAACTGTATGCTCAAACAGTCTGAAACTGTATGTCCAACTAGGCTAAGACTGTATGCTCAAACAGTCTGAAACTACATGCCCAACTAGGCTAAGAATGTATGCTCAAACAGTCTGAAACTACATGCCCAACTAGGCTAAGAATGTATGCTCAAACAGTCTGAAACTAACATGCCCAACTAGGCTAAGACTGTATGCTCAAACAGTCTGAAACTGCATGCCCAACTAGGCTAAGACTGTATGATCAAACAGCCTGGAACTACATGCCCAACTAGGCTAAGACTGTATGCTCAAACAGTCTGAAACTACATGCCCAACTAGGCAAAGACTGTATGATCAAACAGCCTGGAACTGCATGCCTAAACTAGGCTAAAACTGTATCTCAAATAGTCAAAAATTGCCTGCCCAACTAGGCTGAGACTGTATGCTCAGATAATCTGAAACTGCATGCCCAACTAGGCTAAAACTGTATGACCCAATAGGCTCAAATATATATGCCACAAGAAGCCTAAATTCCTGCCCCACAGGGTGGTGCCACCAGTAGAATGCAACAGGCTTTCCATTTTAAAAATAAAGTTGCAATTTTCAAAAGAAATTCCGTCATCTGCAATCATGGCTGATCCTGGGAAACAAATTCGTGCCAGGCTGCTCAATGACGAAATCCCAGCTTTGTCAGATGCGCAAATACTTACATACTAAATGTCTGTTTTTAACCTGGTTAGCGCGTTCTGCATCTGACACTAGGGATTGTGCGAAGAATGTGCAAGCCAGTCCAGGACACGAACCCGGGACCCTCCGCTAATGGGGCGAATGCTCTACCGACTGAGCTAACCGGACCGCTTACACATTGTCTCCATATTACCCAACTACATACACCCCGGGCAACTTGAAATTCGTCCTCGAATTTTCACAGAATTCATGCTCTACATACAACTCACAAGCACTTCTCAAGCACTTATATCGTAACGACCGCGAGTCAATACGCTGGCACATAGAGAGGAAAATTTGTAGCCGGTCAGGGACTCGAACCCGGGACCCTTCGCTTACAGGGCGAATGCTCTACCGACCGAGCTAACCGGACCGCTTACACTCTCCCTTCCCAGCACCAGGCTACATTTATAAACAAATTTCAGTCAAATTAAAACTTACTTCAGGGCGTTGTGTGTGGGCTTTTAACTAATAAATTTACCTAAATTCTTAAGACAAAATGATTTTTATTTATCAACGGTTTAGTAGTGAAAATGGGGTTGGGGGGCACAAGCAGGCCCTCCAACACTACCGATGGTCATTTGGCAACTATTTATCCCACCATCTCTGTAAATATCAGTTAATATAACCCGTGTGATAAAGATGAGCTTTATTAACCGATATTCGCGCACCTTTTTTAAGCCGGACTACTTTTTTTACGAAACGATCAGGAATGTTTAAGAGAACGAAACTCATTTATCGCATAATTATGCTTGTGGCCACCCCAAAAATGTCCATAATATAAAGATTGGTTAAGTAGAACAAAGGAGGCCATTAAAAAAAAGAAAAAAAAAGGGGATGAGCGAGGTCTCGATCTCTGTCCTGCAGGATTGAAAAAAAAGAAGTAGCCGCGTCTTAACTGACTGAGCTAAGCGGACACTTCCCGACAGGCGTCTGAAGTTCTATTTAACTTTGACAAAAAAATTGTAAAAAAAAATAAAAAATATATACATAAAATACATAAGTTTTATTAATGAAAATGTACAAATTTCCAACATTTCATAAACTAACAAATATGAAACAAAATGTAATACAGGCGAGTGATTAAACTGTTAAGGAGTAGCAATAAAAACAATCAAAATACGAATTTTCCAACAGATATTTTTGTAGTCTGCAACAATAAACACAAACTCCCCGCAGTGATTACTTCCCTTGACAGTACATTATATCACTGCCGCCAGCAAGTTTTTTCGCCCAAATACAGGCGGATAGTTTTTTCTATTTTTATTTTTTGTGGACTTATCTCCTCAAAATATAGTATCTTTCCTTTAAAAATATTAATTTATCATATTAAAAATAAAAAGTAACTTAAAATATTAAAAAACATGAAATTATGAAAGTCAAATTTTAAAGCTTGTGGAGGCCGCCATGTTTACTTCACGTGATACTCTATCGTCACGTGATCCTTGCTGGTGGCAGAGATTTAAGTAGCAACGCGTGACGTAATCGCTGTGAGGAGATTGCAATAAACACAGCTGTCAAAATGTCAGATTATGTGAGTCCCTGTTGTTTTGATGTTATTTGGTGTGAACTGAAAGAAGTTGATGAAGAATCGTGTGAAAACCAAAGCAGTGTTGTAGAGATGAGCTTTGATGATTTCGAAGCAAAATATGGCTTTAATCCCAACATTTTTGAAACGGAAACTGAAGTTGATTCTTCGACTGTCTCAGAAAGCAGCAATCAGCTGCCTAATCTGAGGACAGACACTGATGAGCAAATGTCGCTTCTTGATCAACATTCAAATTGTTTAGACAGATCTAGATCCTTATCCGAACCAAATACAGCTGACAACGCGGATCTGGACAAATGTGGGAATAAATCACAGTTTCTAGACTTAAACATGGACAATGTGTATGAATTCATTGTGCAACAGGAGAACAAGAACACTCGCCGCAAAACAGTTTCCGACTTGAACAAGTTTACTCAATTTCTGGCAACAAAGGGTGAATACAAGCCTATTCATCGTATCGATGTTAGTATCTTGGATGAGTACGTCTCCAACTTCCTCCTGTCGATTAGGAAATCTGACGGTAGTGACTATGAGCCTTCCAGCCTTCGTGGCATCATCAGCAGCCTTGATCGCTATTTAAAGCGGCATAGGTACCCACACCTGATAATGGCAATGACAAGTCCATATTTCACACTGACCAGGGAAACATTCTCAGCAAAAACAAAATGTCTTAAAAACAGGTATGTTATATCTATTAGTAATTTTATTTATTTAAACCTAGTGAAGCTTAATTCTCTTTTTTCAGCATGCTAAAACTTTTACAACTATGCTTTGTTAAAGGTCAACATTAATGAACAGATGTTAAAAAATTACAAAAAGAAGCTCACAAATATGTATCAATGTAGATTTATTATGTTTAAACACATTAACCAATGTTGTTTTTTTTCTATTTTGTTTAACCAAATTATGATGATTTAAAACTGTGTATGTCTAACACACAATCCTGATAACAGAGATTCCAAGATTAATTTATTTTGTTCGTTCGTTTATTGGGTTTATCGTCCCACCAATAGTATTTCAGTTATCTGGAGACAGTGTCCACTTGAAGCAGATATAGTGCTGCCTTCACTGTGTATAGCATGCCGTGAACACCTGGCATGATACCACACCCAGTCACATTATCCTGACACCCAGTCGTGGAACTACCCTTATATTTGCTTAAGCGTTAGCAAGGGAGCTATACCACTACCATTTTTAACGACCTTTGGTATGTCGCGACCCGGGATCGAACCCAGGGCCTCCTGTACCTGGAGTCATTAATTTATTTTATTCAATATAACAAATGCATTAGTTTCCTAGGGTCAAGGCAACAGACCAAAAGAAGCTGAGCCATTGACTGATGATGATGTAAAGCTTATGTGGGAGAAGTCTATCTTAGGTCCCGAAACACCTAAGTCCCTCCTCAACACTGTCTGGCTAAATAATTGCCTACATTTTGGAATAAGATGCACAACAGAGCAGTACAACTTAAGGTTGATACTATTTTTATTGTCATAGCCAGTAAATAACCTATATTACAGATAATTACAAATGGTATTGTAGTGCATAAAGGCACTTCCAACAGCCTTGTTGTTGGGTTAACCCTTTAGCGACGTAGTTGAGTGCCTGGACTACTGATCTGGCGGACCGGGTTCGTATCCCCGTTAGGGCCAGGATTATTGTCTCCTCTGAGATTTACTTTAGTATTATGGTAGTGTTAAAGCTATTTGGAAGCTCTACTAGCATTTGGCTACTTTTTTTATCATTTTTCATTATGTAACAAATGTCTTTTCATAATGTTTTATGCGAATGTCGTTAAAATGTTGTTGTAGTATTGACAATTTCATCTTTTTTGGTTTTATCTCTACTTTTTGAAGAAAATTTTGTATTTGTTATACATTTCTTTCAAACTAGCACTTATTGTACAAATAAAATAATTGTCCTGGTAAATTTCATCTTTGAACTTGCATATATACATAAACATCTTATTTTAAACTTACCACTGATAAATATGTTGATATTACAGGTGGGGTGATATCCAGCTGAGGAAGGCATCAGATGGTACAGAGTTCCTAGAGCTCAATGAGAGACAGACTAAAACTAGGACAGGTCAAAACATCACTGATGTTAGAAAGGTTGCTCCAAAGATGTTTGAGAATCCTGACCAGTATACAGATCCAGTCTCCATATATAAACTGTATGCTGAAAAACGACCGGATGGTTTTCTCGATCCGATTTCTCCATTCTATCTAGCACCAAGAACGAGGCCTTTCACAGTCCATGAAGAAACCGACCAGTGGTATTTGAGGCAAAAACTGGGTGTAAATAAACTTGGCAAAATGTTGAAAAACATGGCTATTGATGCTGGATTGCCTTCTGACAGGAAAATCACCAACCATTCGGTCAGAAAACACCTTGTTCAGAAGTTGCGTTCAGCCAACATTCCGCCGACTGAAATAATGGCTATAACAGGGCACAAAAATGTACAGTCTTTGATTAATTATTCTTCAATCACAGACGACCAGCAAAAACGTTGTTCTAACATTCTCTCTGCACCAGCACCTCAAGAAACACCAAGCAATCCAAATATCGACGATCTAAATTGTTCCAGCTTTTGTCTTCCAAATACACACACCAACACACCACGTCCGATCCCAACATTTCTCCAAAAATTCGCAAGTCACCATGTCCAAAACACAACTATCTTCTCAATTTTATGGCGCTATATTCAATGTTCAGAATTTCAATGTCATCTACAATAAAATTCCATTGGCAAACTGTTTCTTAAAACCACAAACACACACAAACATCGAATGTAATCCGCGTTGATTCCTGCCATGTGCGATGCAAATTTAATGTTACACTTCCTTGACTTTACACACTACTTTACACGCATGTGTGATTTTTATCGTTGTTATTTACCAACCATTATTTTAACTATCCTTATCTATAAAATTACAATCTTATGTATAGTGAAAATAAAATAAAAGACATAACCTGTTTGTTGGCTTATTTTTCAATTTAAAATAGAACTATTTCTTTTAGCCGAATTACACTATGTACGCGCATTAATTTCGTGTATTGCATTGGAATGTCAGATCATTTTGCGGGGTGAAGTTGCGGTAAATTTAAATGTTTCATTTTTATGGTTAAAAATTATTGATGGTGGGATAAAAAGAATACCAGGTTAGTGTTGATATAGATAAATGTTATCATGCTCGGCCCGAAAATCAGAAAACACTCGGCAAGCCTCGTGCTTTCTGATTTTCTTAGCCTCGCATGATAACATTTATCTATATCAACACTAACCTGGTATTCTCTATTTCCCTCACCCCATTTCCTATGTTCCTCTGTTCCTCTGTAAGTTTTAATTTCTGATAATATAACAGAATAATAATTAACTGACATGTAAGTTGTTAACACCCTGCCCTTTTAGGTTTATCGCATAGATTTGAGCGGAAGACATGTCAAATGGAGGTCACAGAGCCAGAATCACGTTTTTTGCCCTTCCACAAAATTATAATTAGCATTAACTCTAGTTTGTTTTGTGTTTGTTTGTTGTTGATTTTTTTGTTGTTGTTTTTTGTAAGGCACGTACGAAGGTCAGTTGGAAAAAGTTTCTGAATTCAGACGTTTAGGCTAATTATCCTGAGCTTGCGTTTGGGTAAATACAGATTAGTTCTCATAGCACTCTTTTAACGGGTCATTGAAACTTTAAAATTTCGCTGCTCAGTCCAGTGCCTGTGTCCGCACGTGCTTTAAGCGTTGCTTTGATTTTTGTTGTGTAGACAACAGAACATGTGACAGTGATTGGGCAATATTCTCCGCCATTCAATCAAGGGATTGCAGTTTGTGACGGGAGTCTTCTTGCACCAGAAAGCGGGGCACGAAATTATCTTCTCGACCAATGAACATTCGATACGCTAGAAGATGGGCAGTTATCTGTTCTGATTAGCAACAGTGTGGGCAGTGGGCAGATGCTTCGTATCTGCACGGGAAATGAACGACCCCGCCATTCACGAGCTTCCTGCTGCCTTGCAAGTCGACCTTGGCTATTCAAATGCTATGGGAGTAAATCCAGATAGAAAATCCAGTACGGAGACCCGTTGGCAGTTGGTTGAGCTTTGCGATGCCTTCTGGCACCTCCTGCAGCTGCGCTGGCACCGGCCGTATCGGCTTGCCTTTCCGCCGGACTCTGCCGAGAGGGGGATCCTGGCACTGGGCAATCTAGGATCTCCCTACCATCCGCCAAGGCCTGCGCCTGGAGAGGTCACCCCAGCTTCGCCGTCTCAGCGAAGACTCAACACTGGGAGCAGCAGACATCAGTTATAAGCGCAGGCTCGTTTGGCGTAGAGCGGGGCGCTAGAGGTTGCTTTCGACGATGGGAGGAGACCTCTGACTCCAATGGGAAGTTACCGCCCGGGCAATAAGGTACTACCTCGCCATAACTTGCTTGCTTCATCGGGTGCGTGAAGCTAAGACAAACTCGACAGGCTTGTTGTAAAATTGAGCACCAGGCAAACATCGAAAGGAAAAAGAAAAGAAACCACTATCCCTGCGGCTGGCAAACTGGAACGTCAGAACAATGTGTCCTAGCCTATCTGACGACCTTAAGCAAGTAGACGACGCCAGGAAAACCGCCATCATCGACCGCGAGCTGACCAAGCAGAACATCGACATCGCCGCGCTCAAGGAGACACGCCTTGCTTCCAGTGGCAGTCTCAAGGAGAAGGACTACACGTTATTTTGGCATGGTCTTGAGTCAGATGAGCGCCGACTCTACGGAGTTGGCTTCGCAGTTCGCAACTCCCTCCTACAATCAATCGAACCCCCTTCCAAGGGAACCGAACGCATCCTATCACTCCGCCTCACTAACTCCTCAGGACCTGCACACATCTTTAGCGTCTTCGCCCCACACACTGTACCACAGCTGAGGCTAAAGATGCATTCTATGAGGAGCTCGAGACAAGGATTAGAGAGATACCAGCGGTGGAAAACCTGTTCCTGCTAGGAGATTTCAACTGCCCGAGTAGGCGCAGCCCACACCTCCTGGCCACGTTGCATCGGACACTTTGGAGTTGGCAAGCTCAACAAGAACGGACAGCGGCTACTTGAGCTCTACTCCTTTCATGACCTCGCCATCACCAACACCTTCTACTCCACCAAGCCCCACCACAGAGTGTCTTGGCGACATCCCAGGTCAAAGTATTTGCACCAACTGGACCTCGTCATTACCAGAAGACCCATGCTGAACCACGTGCTCCTAACGCGCAGTTACCATAGTGCCGACTGCGACACCGATCACTCCCTGGTCGGCAGCATGGTGCGTCTCCGACCCAGATGGATCCACTAATCCAAGCAGAAGATCCAGCCTCGCATCGACACGGCCGGAGCCTCAAAACCTGATCTACGCAAATGCTTTGCTGAGGCTATTGACAAGATCCTAGAAGACTGCCCTACAGACAGTGCCATAGCACGCTGGGACTTTTTCCGTGATGCAATATACCAGACCGCCTCAGACACCTTCGGGAAGACAGCCAGGAAGAACGAGGACTGATTCGAGGCGGGGATCAATGTGATGGAGCCTGCCTTAGCTTCAAAGGGTTCATGCGCTTCTCAAGTACAAGAGGAAGCCTGCGAGAAAACACTGGCCGCCTATAGAGGAGCCCGCAACAACGCCAGAGGGTTTCAGCCGCAGGTGCGCTAACAACTACTGGATGAAGCTTTGCAGTGACATCCAGACCTCTGCAGACTGCGGAAACACCCGTGCCTTGTATGAGGGGATGAAGAAAGATTTTGACCTAGTGGCACCAAAACTGCACCCCTCAAGTCCACCTCAGGCGTCATCATCAAGGACCGTGGGGAGCCGATGAAGAGATGGATTGAACACTATGGGGAGTTGTACTCTAGAGAAAATGTCGTTACCGACCCAGCCATGGAGAACATCCACTCCGCTGCCCTCCATGGAAGAACTCGACTCGCCACCCACCATCAAGGAGCTCAGAAAGGCCATTGACTCACGGTCCTGCGGAAGAAGCACCAGGCAGTGACGGAAACCCACAAGAGGTTGTGAAGGCCGCGAAAGAGAGCTCGCTCCTTGGACACCTCCATGAGCGTTTGCTACAGTGCTGGGAAGAGGGATTGAGACCCTAAGACATGAGGGATGCGAAAATAGTCACGCTCTATAAGAAAAAGGCCGCAGCGACTACAACAGCTATCGTGGAATCTCCCTCCTCAGCATTGTGGGAAAAGCTTTCGCCAGGGTAGTCCTCAACCGGCTGCAGGTACTTGCTGACCGCGTGTATCCCGAGTCACAGTGTGGGTTCCGGGCCAAGCGATTTACCTTCGACGCGGTGTTTTCCCTCAGCAGTTGTAGGAAAAGTGCCACGAACAGCGACGTCCCCTATAACTCGCCTTCGTCGACCTGACCAAGGCGTTTGACTTGTCAGTCGATCTGGTCTCTTTGGGCTCCTCCACAAGATTGGATGCCCCTCCAAGCTTCTGAAGTTGGTCAAGCCATTCCACAACAAAACGTCTGGCACTGTTCAGTATGACGGAGCATCATCGGACTCCTTCCAAATCAAGAGCGGAGTAAAACAAGGGTATGTCCTGGCCCCGACACTTTTCGGCATATTCTTCTCGCTGCTATTGAGCTACGCTTCCAGAGAGTGGAAAATAGCATCCACACACGGAGCGACGGGAACCTATTCAACCTTGCCCGCCTTAGAGCAAAGACCAAGGTGCGCAAGGTCCCCATCCGAGAGATGCTCTTTGCTGATGATGCCGCCCTCACTGCCCTTCAGCCTCAAAAAGACCAACATAATGGGTCAGGATATCAGCACCACTCCCACAATTATCATAGGCGATCACACCCTTGAGGTGGTGGACAAATTCACATACCTCGGTTCCACAATCTCCAGCAATCTATCCCTTGATGCCGAGCTCCACGTGAGGATAGGCAAAGCAGCAACCGCCATGGCCCGCATCGAAGCGTGTATAGGATAACTGCATGCTGACCCTTAACACAAAGATGAAGGTGTACCAAGCGTGCGTGCCGAGCACCCTTTTGTATGGCAGTGAGGCTTGGACCCTGTACATGCACCAAGAACGAAGACTGAACGCCTTCCACATGCGCAACCTCAGACGACTCCTAGGCATCACCTGGCAGGATCGCATCTCCATCGCAAATGTTTTGGCCAAGGCAGGCATGCCAAGCATGTTCGCCGCCCTCTCTAAGAGGCGCCTACGCTGGCTCGGACATGTATGCAGGATGGACGATGGCCGCATCCCAAAGGGCATCCTCTATGGCGTGCTCGCCACTGGAACACGGCCAATCGGAAGACCAGCCCTGCGCTACAAGGATGTCTGCAAGAGGGATCTGAAGTCATGCAACATCAACCCAGCAGATCATCGAATGAGCAACCTTCGATCGTTCTAGCTGGCGTGCTAATGTCAAAACCGGCATTAAGCAGACTTAGGAGAAGAGAGAGATCCAGCGTGAGGAAAGGAAGAGCCGCAAAAAGGAGAGAATCCAGCTTACCACTGCTGCCTCGATAGTAACCAACAAGGACCACACTTGCAGCAATTGCGGCAGAAGCTGCAGCTCCCGCATTGGCTTATTCAGCCACACACGCCGCTGCTGCCTCACAACTAAGTAAATACTCTGGTGCAGACTCCATTGTCTCTTGAGACAGAAGGATGCCAACATTAGCACAAAATTAACAAAACTGAAAAGGGCCAGGATAATCATTACAGTTTTAATACGTCAAAATAGATGCAAAACATTAATTAGATTTGCCCAAGGATACAGAAAAGGGTATCAGCATACCGTTGAAGATTGTTGACCTCACTCTGCTCCAACAACTGGACTTTTCAGGCTTCCTCCCTATGTAGTTTAACAGCCTTGCTACACCCAACTTTCTGTATCCATTGGATCCTTTGACCCTATAAATTAATAAAAAAATATACGAATAAAACATTTTTTTCGGCATACAGAGATAATCATGCTATTATGACACTCTATAGAATGTTATAATTATCAAGAAGTGATGATCATGTTTTGATTTTATAACATTGTTATTTGATTTTTTATGGCATTGGAAGTCAAGATTATTTTAGCATCAAAGATAAAAAATATCCAGTATCTATATGACTTTTTCAAAATTAAAACACAACATACAACAGTTAACATTTTCAAAAGGAATATAAAGTGACCTGTCTTTGATCTTTTCCTTTGTACACTCTATCCACTGACTAGTTGTTTTACCTATCTGTCTAGATGTGTTTCTTCACTGACAACACCTAGAGGTAATAAGCAAACACTGTCTAATAACAACAACTCACATGTTCAATGACTTTAGAAAGGTAAATAGTAATATTAAAATAACAATAACCATGGAGATATAAGCATTTCCATGCTGAAGTTGACGGTTGTGTTACTTAGCCTCGTTTGAAAATGGACATGATCTTTGGTCACGTGATGTGTCTCTCTCACGCAGAGCGTTCTATTTATAAACTTGGGTTTTACTGAATTGGCTTCGATGCACTTCAGCAAGGTGCGATTATATGTTCAAAGCCGACGTGTTTTGCAAATATAGGTCTTTCAATGTCATATATAATTTTTCTCAACGAATAAGAAGGATTTGTAAACTCTATAGAAAAGAACATCAATATCAGAATGAGTCGCTTTAATCAACACCCAACAACTGGTTTTACCTATTTTTGAAATGAAATAAATGTTTTAGTTATCCTCCTTGTGGGAAGGTATTGTCATATACTTTACATAAAAAATATAATAGATTTTAGTTTTCATTTTCATATTTTTTAGAAAAGCGCGCTAAACCTTTTTAATATTTTTTTCTCTCAACCAATAAACTTCCATTTCATGCGCATGCTTCAGTGTTAAGAATTTGCCAAAAGTTTAGAAATTGGAAAGATCTTCTGCAGTTTTTTCTGCACTAACTTTATACGAAATACCTACCAACGAGGGAGGTAAGAGTGTAATTTTTAACTGTTAGTGTACAGCCCCTTTACATACGAAAAGAGGGAATTAGCACTCGTGCCGTAGCTTACACTAACTCGCACTATAGCGTATACAAGGGTAGCAAGGAACATGGAGGGAAGTAACTCCTCCTCCTTTTTTTTGTTACCCGCAAATTCGGAACCAAATTGTAACCCCAAACCTGACCCTCACTTACGCGTTTTTACGAGGTTTTCGATTGGCTGGATGAAAGAAACAACCAACGAGAAAAGGTAAGACATCTTTCCGCTTTGCGAAAAATGAAAACTATCCTTGTAGAATGCAAAAACTTCATGCTCCACATTCAAATAAGGCTTAATATTTTATCTTTTAATCATTATTCTAAAAAAAACACACTAAAATATATTTATAAAATAGACGTATTAAGTGTTAATTAACGGATAACACACATTAACGGACAACACACACGAGTAAAAACGGACAAATTTGCCGATGTGGTGCCACAGTCTACATTAACACCGTTCGACTTTGGCGGGAAATTATGTCAGAGAATATGTTTAGGTAATTTTCAATATTTCTGTTTGTATATTAAGTGCACTTATCAATGCAATGCTATAATTCAGTATTATTTATATTAAAATAACATATTTATTATAAAATCGTAATAATTGCATTGATTATTCAATGATTAATGTCGATGCAGTTTCAGCTGAATATCGCTCATGAATATTGTTTCATAATTTTAGTGTCTAGTGCCAGTAGGGGTAAATAAGAAGCACTTATTTTCTTTCTGAATTAAAAAGCATGGATGTTTTGTGTTAAAACAGATTTGAATGTTCGAAGTTATTGTGTAATGACTGGTTCTTGAAGGGACAGGCTGAAGGCAGCTTCAATGGGCCTTAAGCCACAAAGAGTGGGTTTTAAACCATGTAAACTTTTGGGCAAATGAAATATTTTGTTGACGAAAAAAGTCCATTGTTTTTCGTTTTCACTTGAATAATGAAGCAAATACAAATCCTTCTTTTATTTTTAAATAATTGTTTTTTTATTACATAAATGTGACTCAGGAAGAACCACCAAACCATCAAACGTCTTCAGGAGTATATTTTATTTTTGTGAATATGCTAAAGTGACATAGTATGTATCATAATATGATCAGTATAGCAATGTCCATCTTTTTTAAGGTAAATCCGAGACATGTATCAGGGTAGAACCACCGGCACACACAGCTGCTGTTCGGCTGGAAGACCTTCTGACATTAAGTTCTTCGCCCTGAACAGAACTCAAACTCATACAGTAAAAAACTTCACAGTCAGGAGTTTCAAGTTTATAACTCTACCACTTTCACACTGGAATATCTTAACATGATACATGTTTACACTAACTGGAACTCAAACCCACATGTGAGTGGTTAGAAAAAGTATAATGAATTGTAACTTTTGGAGTCTTGTGTGAATTTATAGGCAATATAAACAAAATAATTTTCAGCCAACTTACCAAGAAACGACTGAGACTAGTGCGAGCAAGAGCAGCACAGGTTTCAGCAGCCATGCCGAGAGTGCTACCTCCAGCAAGGTGAGGAAATTTATGAAATTATAAAATAACATGGCTCTTGTTGCCACATACATTGACAATTGTTTGTTCAGACATTGAGTTTGATCATGCGTGCAAACTTATTTGTTCTCAGTCTTTTTATCATGTAAGTTGAGTAGTCTCTAAAGAGATCTTCTGCCTGTCATGTGGTGTCAGTGGTTCATCGTAGAAATGTTGTTTAGTCTTACCAAACCACAGACCACATGCACGAGTGTGAGTGTGTCCATCCTTTGTTCAACATACAATGCTTTTTTTTCCATTCTGTTGTTTGACAATTGCTGTGATTATTGCCTGATAATATTTTTCATTGATAATAGCACTTTTTAAAACAAATCTAAACAGAAACTGTTGCTGGAGGTAAGAAATGATGTTGACATTGGTACTAATACTGACATAACTGGTCTTGCAAGATAAAAATTGAAATAATAGCAGAATTCCTAATTCTTTGTCTTTTGATGTGGAAAGCAAAACAGCATACACAAAACGTGAGATCATAGACTTTGCTAATAAACTACAAGCTAGTAAATATTTACAAAAGACAGATTTGGCAGCAAAATTAAACATCAACCCTTCGAATTTAGAAAAGACATTTGGAAATTGAAATAGAAAGTTTAACATCTCCGTGGTAATGCAAACCAAACATTTTTGAATGAAATTTACTGCGATATTACACAGCCACTTCCTGGTACAAGTAAACAAGTAAACCAATCTGCATGTAAAGGTGAGGGAACAACCTCAGAAGTCATTGAATTAAATGAAAAGGTGAGACTTTTACAGCAAATTATAGCAAAGTTAAAAGAGGTAAATCAGAAGATTAAATTGAAAGTACCCAACTGAAAACTGAAAAGAAAAAACTTAAACGACAGATATCATCAAGCCGAGAAGTTATAAAGAAGAAGAGAAAAACATGTATCAGTTTGTTTGAACAACTCAGAAGGACTTCAAAACAAAGAAAAGTGGATTCTGGGATATTACAAGACAAGAAATGTGAAGTCACAGAACTGAAAAAAGCACCGAAAAACAAAGAGAAAGTTATAAGTACAATAAATTGTGAAGTAAATTGTGAAGTAAATGATTTAAAGTAAAAGTTAGAGTGTATTTTTAAAGGAAATAACAGCAGTGATATAGAAATTGGAAACCTCAACAAAAAAATACAAAATCGTGATGAATGCGTCACCTACGCAGAAAGTCTTCTTAAAGAGGAAAATCTTATACATACTATCGATTCGGAAAAAACTGCTGGAACTCAACTAATTATTATGAACTTGTTAAATGATGGTGTAGGTGTTCATCATATAAATAATGTGATTCATCATGTTGCAAATTGTTGTGGAAAAGAAATCCCTAAACTGCCAACAACAACAACAATAAATAGGATTGGAGATCAACGTGCAAGCATTTCTTATCACCAAATTCAAGATGAGCTAGGTAAAGAAGTCAATACAACATTACAATCAGACGAAACTCGAAAACATGGTGATTGTAATGAGGTCTTCTCACTAAGAGATTCAAACAAGAAAGATTGGGTGTTAGGATTAAAAGATATGTTACTATGTCTGACCGTGCAGCAACTGAAAAAAAAAATCCACGAATTGTTAAAAGATACCAGGGAAGAATTATTTCCTAAGTATTTTTCAAACTGGGAAAGCTTTTCCGAAGTCGAGAAAGAGGCACAGACAAGACTAAACATTTTTTTTCTGCGGATTGCATATCATGGTAAACTTTGCCGAAACATCAGAAAAGGTCATTAGAACATTTGAAGAAAATACAAAGCAGAATGAGAGAGTTGAGCTAGAAGTAAAGATGAAACCAAACATTTAATGTTAAAAAGATGAAAGAGGAGATGTAAGGTTAGTTAATTAAAACAGCTTGCGATTGTCTTGCGCGTGGAGGGGATGAGAAAAGCGGATGTTACAGGGACTTCAATACTTTTCTATAGGAGAAAGAGAAAGAAAAAAAAACAGAAAAACCAATATGACCATTAACTGCATAAGTGCTGTGGATTAACATACATTGACAAAAGAAAGTTAATTCTTTTTGGTCAGCTGTGTAGAGTCAATTGCAACAAGAGTTACTTATTTTATAAGTCTGCACACAATATTTGCCCTGTCCTTCCTTTGGTATATAAGTTGGCTATTTCCAGATTTCCCCAGACATTGCTGAACGACGGTTATTGTACTAAACTTAATTTGCTCCAGACAATTTAACAGGCTGTTTCCCAATTGTAATAAAACAATAACTTGCGTAGCTTCGCATCTTACCATGAGCTATGACAACCATGCACGAAGGAAAAAACTCCTTTGGACAGATCTATATGATCTTCTAGATGATACAAACTTCGATTTCTTTATTCGCAAACACCACAAACAACAGATCATTGAAATATTATCTGTATTTGTGTCATTTGATCTTGAGGACGAACGGCGGATAAAAGGCATTAGAAACTGTCTAATACGCATTAATACCCTCGCAAATGTCCTACTGTGTCTAAATAATTAATTTGAATTACAACAGACCGTCTCGACAATTAAGCATGACAAATCTACCATCGCATAGTATGTGTACTAATTTTTAGAATGATCATTAAATCCATGACGATGAGTATGAGGCTGATTGAAATGATGAAGATGGCGGAGATCATGCTTAGGATATATTTCTTAAACGACTACAATATTTGAAAACTCTGTTGTTGTTTTTATGATGTTGAAGAAAAAAAAGAAGGTAACACATTGTATGACATATATGAGGACATCGGTAATAAAAACCCTATGGAATTTTTAAGACGATGAACATAATGTTTTAGTAATAAATTGTGTACCTTGTCTATGGCGTGGGTAGCAATAAAAAGACAAGGAAATCTGAGGGTTTACTTATATAATTAAATTAACACAAGTAGTCACTGTTACAAAGAGTGTTTTCGTAGAGCTAGAAGGCTCTCGCAGATGTGTAAATAAAAAAACAAACACAAATGCTGAATATGCCAAAAGGTCAAATAAGTGGAGCTTCCTTACACTGTCGTTGGCAATGATCTGACAGCTGGGCAACAGTCTGTTCACAGCAACCAGCTCTCACAAGTCTCCAGTCTGTGGATTAATGAAACCACAAGCCTCCATAATAGCAATCTACAGGTTGATTATTATTTACTATTTACTTTACATAAACTTGCATAAAAATAACTTAACACAACTTTACAGCAAATCAATAATGGAAAAGTATGATAAAATAAATGTTGCAGACTTGTTCTCAGACCATCTCAACAATTCTAAAGGTTTTACTCTAAAAGTTATCCTTATAACAATGCCACTTTAAGTATGCAGTGTAAGTCATTTGTGCTATAGAATTTAACCAAATATTATACCATTGACAAGATGAATTTTAAAATAATAAGTGGTCTCTATGGTACACACAGTAATAAAAATATAGGTTATCTTACCAACTTGTGGAATTAACTGTCTGCCAAAGACACAAGACACAACACGGTCATCACTCACACCCGTCTGTTCTACTGTGATGGTTAGAAGCTGTAAATAGGACATGCATGGTTTGGTTAAAAGGAAGATAAGGAAGAAATTGCCCACAAGCCCAAGAGATATTTGATAATACAGAGTATAATTTATGCTGCCAATTTGAGTCGCTAGAACAAATCGCGAAAACACATTACAGCATCTCTCAATACAGTAATAAATATTTCAGTCATAAATCTCACAACTGCATATTTCACACGAGATGTTCATTGCATTAATACTAAGCTTACCTGACTTGCTACTGTCTTTAGACTAGATTAAATGGTTTTAAATAAACTGAAAAATATCTGACTACATAGAGTGTCGAACAAGATGGCTTGTATATAAAAAACAGAATTTTGCGGGAGTTTGATCACGTGATGGCCAAACACAAAATCAAGTTAAAACATTAAAACACAAGTTGTTGTAGAAAATATACACTTGGTTACATACTCCACCTATGTCTTAAATGACGTCTCGTCATTTATAGGTCAAAGAAATCTGTAAGTTCGTAGTCATTCAGTATAGTCCATGTGAATTGTCAAACTACTTGCTTGCACAGAGTACTAGAGGTGCAAATACAGTTACAAGGATCAAGAAGTAACGACTGGATTAACTATCATTCTACCAAAATTTAACAGTCATTCTGCAACCCACCAGTACATCTTACATGTGACAAAATGTAATTACTTTCTCGAAAAACTAACTGCTACCTGTAAGTTAGTAACAACAGCATATACAATGTATACTTTAACCACACAACAACCTACAGATTGTTGCTTTATCATAAACATATACAATTTGGACAACACAGATTTTTTTTGTCAGGCTGTCTTTGTTCAATGACGGAATAGGTGTCGCTCTCAAATTTGTCAGCAATCTTGTGTTTTCCTTTAAATGCATCCTTCTGATTAAAACACAGTCTCCAACATTGATTTCTGCTGCCTTCGCTTTCTTATCATATTGTGTCTTCTGTTTTAGTTTAGATTTCTCCGAGTGTTTTTCAACAATCTCCCTTGTTTTATGAATTGCTTCCTGAAGGTCTTGCAAGTATTCCGCAGTGGGTCTGTTCGCACTTTCCTCCATGACATCTTCAAAGATCATGTCAATTGGCAATCTCGGTTTTCTTCCGTAAAACAACTCAAATGGGGAAAAGCCGGTGGATTCATGTCCTTGGTTTCCGCTTGATTTGAGAAAGAAAACACATATTGCAACTGTCAAGTTTTTTTTTACCTCTGTGGATAAAACAGGAATAAAAATATAGATTAAAATGATGAAATATGCGTGTAGTACAAAATGTTAACATAACGAAGGCGAGAAACAATTTCTCGGACCATTACGAACTTTCCGTGTGTTTTTAAGGTACGGAAACCTATCCAAGCCAAAATCGAATTACCACAATTTTTTTTTTAAAAGATATATTAAGACTAAATGTAACTGTCTGGCTTTTCACAATTCATTTATAATTGCAAGAGTTTGCAAAATATATTTTTTTTACAGGTGCGGATCCAGGATTTTCATTTTGGAGAGGAAATTGGGAGTAGGGCCTTTATAAAAATTTAGAAGAAATGTTATTCTATTTTTTGTTTTTCTTTTTTCTATTGAATGTGATTAACCTTTTCTTATCTTTTCCGTCTGTAAGAAAGGTTATCTTTTCAAATCTTAAAGGATGTAGGGAACCACATATATGCCGTTTCCATACATATGTTCTTGCTTTACACGGTTACACCTATATCTTTACTTTTGCAGTGAAGATGACAAGCATTGCGTACATTTCAATTCAGCTGATTCTCAGATGTTTTCACGGCTAGGTGCGAAGGGGTGTACCAGTCTAATTGTGGCCAGCAAAAAGAAAGGTAATTAATCTAAAAATATAGAATCTGTCAATGTTCTTTATAAATACTATCAAGCTATTAATATTTTACCAAGGTTGTAAAATGTTACTCATCGGTTCGTATACTGTGAGACATAGATTACGTTAGCATTTAATGTTGCACTTTTATTTTCCACTCAAAAATAATAAGGATGGAAATTCAATGAACCATAACATTAATGATTTAGTGTTAATAAGTTTTGTGTTTTGTTTTGTTATTGCAGGAGAACAGCTTGTTGTTAAAGCTGGTCAGCATGTATACAGAATGCCGATGATTGTATTGCCACTCCAGCAAGTCCAAAGTGACAACATAGGAAACCCCACAGAGATCAAATCGCTGTCAAAGAGAAGAGATATTCGACTTCTATAAGAACTGTCTCTTTTGTGGAAAGTTAGCAAAAGCATCCGAAAATAAAAGAGGTTATGATGTACATCCTGTTACCACCCTCGAATTTCAAAAAAACTCTCAGGAAGGATGAATGGGCATGGTCGATAATAGTACGCCGAGACTTGCCTGCGATGGAAGCGAGGTATCATAAAAATGCAGCACCAATTTTAGAACGGGTTGTAATATTCCAATGCATTATCATTCCACAGACATTTTAACTTCAAAGAAAGGCGACCTGGTAACAGTGTTACTGATTCAGCATTTCTACAGGTAATGCAGAGTTTGGAGAACAATGAGAATGGCCTCTTGACCGTTGCAGATCTGGTTGATAAAATGGGTGAACTCTGTGGATAAGATGCATACAGTTCTGTGTACATGAAGAAGCGGCTTTCAGATCACTTTGGATGTGAAATAGTTATTTCGGGGATGATCGGAAGGTCTAATGTGATAACTTTTAAAGATACAGCAGATTCCATTTTGTATGCTTTTCATAGACAAACAATAAATGAGATTAAAACAGCAGCAAAGCTAAGAAATACTAGTAAGGACAGTCAAATGTTCCCAAGACAACTAACCAGACTTATGTGAGATGATGAGTGTTGAGTCGAACAAAAGGTATGTTCCTCCTAGTCTTATATTTCTGAAGCAAATTATTGATAGCAAAAACTCTGAGGTCAAAGTTATTGCAAAAGCTGAAAGAAGTATGTAATGCTCGACACCCGTACAGATGAACCACCACTTCGGTTCGAAGTTTTTAGTCAATACTTTAAACCATCACGGCATTTGTTCATCCTATTCTCACATAGGAGCTAAGCATATTTCTGTCGAAATCTACTTTGTGACATTACTGTAAATCTTTTCACTTTTAATGCATGTTTATGATGATGATGATACCTTTGCGATATTGAACTGTAAATGTTTACATTTATAATGCATTTGTTTAATGATAAAGACAATGATAATGAGGAAAATGATGATGATGATGATGATGATGATGATGATGATGATGATGATGATGATGATGATACATGCATTGTTTTACCTAATTTGAGAAGTAAGACAATTATTAAAATCCAACATATTAACAGAAAGTACCGCCTTATTGTCGAAACATTATTTGTCCATGAATACTTATCTCTGGATTGTGTTTTAGACCATATGCATAATGTTGCGTCATTATTTTCAAGTCAAACTTCGTTCTACACAAATGTTGACATTCACTCTTATCTTTTAATGCCAATCCACGTTTTGTTATCTCTGTCCGTCGGCTGAGACGTCCGAATCCTGGTGGCTCATTCTTTTCTTCAACAATCGGATATACGAGCAAACATTTTAAGACTGTGATATTGATCCCAGGACAAGCGCTCATCCAAAATGTCTGTGTTGAGTAAGAAAAAATATGTTTATGGACTTTTTTCATGTTTAACTATGTCACTCTAAAAGATAATAGTGATATTGACTGTTTGGTGATGTAAGTTCATTTACAAATGACATTGCGTCATAGAGTTGTGACATGTATAAAGGTTTGTTTTTACTGTTGTGTGCTGTGTTTTCTTTTTCAAAGTATAATAAGAGAAATCGCTTTCTTAAGAAGTTTAACAGAAACATTTATAAGTGCACTGGTATTTCCAGGTCTTCATGATCGGCTAAAGAATGGCGGCACTTTGGTCGTGGCCGAGGGCTACGTGTTCGAGTTCGAGAGGAAAGGTTATCTGAAAGCCGGTTCATTTGTACCGGAAGTGGTTATTGAACACCCGGAACTGGTCCGACAACAATATGAGGAGTTTGTGCACGCCGGAAGTGATGTCGTTCTAGCTTTCACAGTATATTTACTAAAGACATTACTTTACAGGCTCACTAACATATGTTAATATCTTTCCTGTATGCGGTAACGTTTTAAAGCAATTCGCATCGACTCATTAAATCAAATTATTGAATCGGATTGTCAGTACAAAACAAAAATCCAATAAACCGCTCCGTCAGCAATTTCTTTGTTAGATTAAAAGTTCGACAACACGCCTTAATGTATCCGGAGAAATTATTTTGTATCTGTAATATATATTTGAAATGCATGAGTTTAGCGTTTGATTTTCCCCGACCCATTTGCTTAACTTAAAAAGACACACACGTTTTACGCATGTATGTGGCAATTAAACTTTTTATGCTGCTGAATTTGTTTACTTCGACATTAAAGGCTTGAAGATATATACAAAATCATAATTTCTCACCACAGTACTATGCTCACCGTGAGAAGCTGAGGCTGATTAACCGAGAGAAGGACTTGGTCGCCATGAACACGAAAGCCCTCCAGATGGCCCGCCAGGTGGCCGACACACATGGCTGCCTCATGGCCGGAAATATTTGCAACACGAATGTATATACTGCAGACAACAGTGAATCACTGGCTGCAGTTGAGGCAATATTTAAGGTAGCATTCATGAATTGTTTTTATTTTATTTTTACCAGATAAGTTCGAACCCATGAGGTGGGAGCTAAGGAGTTACACATCGATGACTCTAACCCTTGAGGTGGGAGCTGAGGAGTTACACATCGGGGACTCTAACCCATGAAGTGGGGGCTGAGGAGTTACACATCGATGACTCTAACCCTTGAGGTGGGAGCTGAGGAGTTACACATCGGGGACTCTAACCCATGAAGTGGGGGCTGAGGAGTTACACATCGGTGACTCTAACCCATGAGGTGGGGGCTGAGGAGTTACACATCGGTTACTCTAACCAATGAGGTGGGGACTGAGGAGTTACACATCGGTGACTCTAACCCATGAGGTGGGAGCTGAGGAGTTACACATCGGTTACTCTTACCAATGAGGTGGAGGCTGAAGTGTTACACATCGGTGACTCTAACCCATGAGGTGGGGGCTGAGGTGTTACACATCGGTGACTTTAACCCATGAGGTGGGGGCTGAGGTGTTACACATCGGTGACTCTAACCAATGAGTTGGGGGCTGAGGTGTTACACATCGGTGACTTTAACACCTGAGGTGGGGGCTGAGGTGTTACACATCGGTGACTCTAACCCATGAGGTGGGGGCTGAGGTGTTACACATCGGTGACTTTAACACCTGAGGTGGGGGCTGAGGTGTTACACATCGGTGACTTTAACCCATGAGGTGGGGGCTGAGGTGTTACACATCGGTGACTCTAACCCATGAGGTGGGGGCTAAGGTGTTACACATCGGTGACTCTAACCCATGAGGTGGGGGCTGAGGTGTTACACATCGGTGACTCTAATCCATGAGGTGGGGGCTGAGGTGTTACATATCGGTGACTCTAACCCATGAGGTGGGGGCTGAGGTGTTACACATCGGTGACTCTAACCCATGAGGTGGGGGCTGAGGTGTTACACATCGGTGACTCTAACCCATGAGGTGGGGGCTGAAGTGTTACACATCGGTGACTCTAACCCATGAGGTGGGGGCTGAGGTGTTACACATCGGTGACTCTAACCCATGAGGTGGGGGCTGAAGTGTTACACATCGGTGACTCTAACCTATGAGGTGGGGGCTGAGGTGTTACACATCGGTGACTCTAACCCATGAGGTGGGGGCTGAGGAGTTACACATCGGTTACTCTAACCCATGAAGTGGGGGCTGAGGAGTTACACATCGGTGACTCTAACACATGATGTGGGAGCTGAGGAGTTACACATCGGTTACTCTAACCAATGAGGTGGAGGCTGAAGTGTTACACATCGGTGACTCTAACCCATTAGGTGGGGGCTGAGGTGTTACACATCGGTGACTTTAACCCCTGAGGTGGGGGCTGAGGTGTTACACATCGGTGACTCTAACCCATGAGGTGGGATCTGAGGAGTTACACAGCGGTGACTCTAACCCATGAGGTGGAATGAGGATTTACACATCGATGACTCTAACCCATGAGGTGGGAGCTGAGGATTTACACATCGATGACTCTAACCCTTGAGGTGGAATGAGGATTTACACATCGATGACTCTAACTCATGAGGTGGGAGCCGATGAGTTACACATCGATGACTCTAACCCATGAGGTGGAATAAGGATTTACACATCGATGACTCTAACCCATGAGGTGGGAGCTGAGGAGTTACACATCGATTAATCTAACCCATGAGGTGGGACTTGAGGAGTTACACATCGGTGACTTTAACCCTTGAGGTGGGAGCTGAGGAGTTACACATCGATGACTCTAACCCTTGAGGTGGAATGAGGATTAACACATCGACTGACTCTAACCCATGAGGTGGGAGCTGAGGAGTTACACATCGGTGACTCTAACCCATGAGGTGGGGGCTGAGGTGTTACACATCGGTGACTTTAACCCCTGAGGTGGGGGCTGAGGTGTTACACATCGGTGACTCTAACCCATGAGGTGGGATCTGAGGAGTTACACATCGGTGACTCTAACCGATGAGGTGGAATGAGGATTTACACATCGATGACTCTAACCCATGAGGTGGGGGCTGAGGTGTTACACATCGGCGACTTTAACCCCTAAAGGTGGGTGCTGAGGTGTTACACATCGGTGACTCTAACCCATGAGGTGGGATCTGAGGAGTTACACATCGGTGACTCTAACCCATGAGGTGGAATGAGGATTTACACATCGATGACTCTAACCCATGAGGTGGGAGCTGAGGATTTACACATCGATTACTCTAACCCTTGAGGTGGAATGAGGATTCACACATCGATGACTCTAACTCATGAGGTGGGAGCTAATGAGTTACACATCGATGACTCTAACCCATGAGGTGGAATGGGGATTTACACATAGATGACTCTAACCCATGAGGTGGGAGCTGAGGAGTTACACAGCGATTAATCTAACCCATTAGGTGGGAGCTGAGGAGTTACACATCGGTGACTCTAACACTTGAGGTGAGAGATGAGGAGTTACACATTGATGACGCTAACCCATGAGGTGGGACTTGAGGAGTTACACATAGGTGGCTTAAACCCTTGAGGTGGGAGCTGAGGAGTTACACATCGATGACTCTAACCCTTGAGGTGGAATAAGCATTTACACATCGATGACTCTAACCCATGAGGTGGGAGCAGAGGAGTTACACATCGGTGACTCTAACCCATGAGGTGGGGGCTGAGGTGTTACACATCGGTGACTCTAACCCATGAGGTGGGGGCTGAGGAGTTACACATCGGTGACTCAAACCCATGAGGTGGGGGCTGAGGAGTTACACATCGTTGACTCTAACCAATGAGTTTGGGGCTGAGGTGTTACACATCGGTGACTCTAACCCATGAGGTGGGAGCTAAGGAGTTACACATCGGTGACTTTTACCCATGAGGTGGGGGCTGAGGATTTAAACATCGGTGACATTAACCCAT
This sequence comes from Sinonovacula constricta, assembly GCA_007844125.1. Taxonomy (NCBI): domain Eukaryota; kingdom Metazoa; phylum Mollusca; class Bivalvia; order Cardiida; family Solecurtidae; genus Sinonovacula; species Sinonovacula constricta. The sequence goes on along the minus strand of CM017561.1, from coordinate 34,530,292 downwards.
GAGGTGGGAGCTGAGGAGTTACACATCGGTGACTCAAACCCATGAGGTGGGAGCTGAGGATTTACACATCGATGAATCTAATCCATGAGGTGGGGCTGAGAAGTTACACATCGGTGACTCTAACCCATGAGGTGGGAGCTTAGGAGTTACACGTCGGTGACTCTTACCCTTGAGGTGGGAGCTGAGGATTTACACATCGGTGACTCTAACCCATGAGGTGGGAGCTGAGGAGTTACACATCGGTGACTCTAACACTTGAGGTGGGACCTGAGGAGTTACATATTGGTGACGCTAACCCATGAGGTGGATGCTGAGGAGTTACACATCGATGACTCTAACCCATGAGGTGGAATGAGGATTTACACATCGGTGACTCTAACCCATGACGTGGGAGCTGAGGAGTTACATATCGATGACTCTAATCCTTGAGGTGGGAGCTGAAGAGTTACACATCGGTGACTCTAACCCATGAGGTGGAATGAGGATTTACACATCGATGACTCTAACCCATGAGGTGGAATGAGGATTTACACATCGATGACTCTAACCAATGAGGTGAGGGGCTAAGGAGTTACACATCGGTGAATCTAACCCTTGAGGTGGGAGCTGAGGAGTTACACATCGATGACTCTAACTCTTGAGGTGGAATGATGATTTACACATCGATGACTCTAACCCATGAGGTGGGAGCTGAGGAGTTACACATCGGTGACTTTACCCATGAGGTGGGAGCTGAGGAGTTAAACATCGGTGACATCTAACCCATGAGGTGGGAGCTGAGGAGTTACACATCGGTGACTCTAACCCATGAGGTGGGAGCTGAGGATTTACACATCGATGACTCTAATCCATGAGGTGGGGCTGAGAAGTTACACATCGGTGACTCTAACCCATGAGGTGGAATGAGGATTTACACATCGATGACTCTAACCCATGAGGTAGGAGCTGATGAGTTAGACATCGGTGACTCTAACCCTTGAGGTGAGAGCTGAGGAGTTACACATCGGTGACTCTAACCCATGAGTTGGGAGCTGAGGAGTTACACATCGGTGACTCTAACCCATGAGGTGGGGGCTGAGGTGTTACACATCGGTGACTCTAACCCATGAAGTGGGGCCTGAGCTGTAACACATCGGTGACTCTAACCCATGAGGTGGGGGCTGAGGTGTTACAAATCGGTGACTCTAACCCATGAGGTGGGGGCTGAGGAGTTACACATCGGTGACTCAAACCCATGAGGTGGGGGCTGAGGAGTTACACATCGTTGACTCTAACCCATGAGTTTGGGGCTGAGGTGTTACACATCGGTGACTCTAACCCATGAGGTGGGAGCTAAGGAGTTACACATCGGTGACTTTTACCCATGAGGTGGGGGCTGAGGATTTAAAAATCGGTGACATTAACCCATGAGGTGGGAGCTGAGGAGTTACACATCGGTGACTCTAACCCATGAGGTGGGAGCTGAGGATTTACACATCGATGAATCTAACCCATGAGGTGGGGGCTGAGAAGTTACACATCGGTTACTCTAACCCATGAGGTGGGAGCTTAGGAGTTACACGTCGGTGACTCTTACCCTTGAGGTGGGAGCTGAGGAGTTACACATCGGTGACTCTAACCCATGAGGTGGGAGCTGAGGAGTTACACATCGGTGACTCTAACCCTTGAGGTGGGAGCTTAGGAGTTACACATCGGTGACTCTAACCCATGAGGTGGGAGCTGAGGAGTTACACATCGGTGACTCTAACCCATGAGGTAGGAGCTGAGAAGTTACACATCGGTGACTCTAACCCATGAGGTGGGAGCTGAGGAGTTACACATCGGTGACTCTAACCCATGAGGTGGGAGCTGAGAAGTTACACATCGGTTACTCTAACCCATGAGGTGGGAGCTTAGGAGTTACACATCGGGGACTCTAACCCATGAGGTGGGAGCTTAGAAGTTACACATCGGTGACTCTAACCCTTGAGGTGGGAGCTGAGGAGTTACACATCGGTGACTCTAACCCATGAGGTGGGAGCTGAGGAGTTACTCATCGGTGACTCTAACCCAAGAGGTGGGAGCTGAGAAGTTACACATCGGTGACGCTAACTTATGAGGTGGGAGCTTAGGAGATACACATCGGTGACTCTTACCCTTGAGGTGGGAGCTGAGGAGTTACACATCGGTGACTCTAACCCTTGAGGTGGGAGCTGATGATTTACACATCGATGACTCTAACCCATGAGTTGGGGGCTGAGGAGTTACACATCGGTGACTCTAACCCATGAGGTGGGAGCTGAGAAGTTACACATCGGTGACTCTAACCCATGAGGTGGGAGCTTAGGAGTTACACATCGGTGACTCTTACCCTTGAGGTGGGAGCTTAGGAGTTACACATCGGTGACTCTAACCCTTGAGGTGGGAGCTGATGATTTACACATCGATGACTCTAACCCATGAGGTGGGGGCTGAGGAGTTACACATCGGTGACTCTAACCCATGGGCAGAAAAAATAACCTGCAACGTAAACTTGAATCTTTCTGAGTGTTATAAAAAGTTTGTTTTTTAATGTATGTTGGCAACCTTATTATTTCATTTTAGATGTTCTCTGACGATGAGAATGCGCATAATTTTCAGTAAAACTTTTTTTCGCTTTAGCATATAATTTAAAACAATACCTCATTTTCGTTAATCTCATAATGAAATCTAGCATTTTCGGACATTCACGTGAATATACATTTTAGTGTTTTTTAAATAAAAAAGATCTGAGCATATTGATGTATTATATATATTACTATTAACCTTTAGTTCTAACGACGACGTCAAAGAATTATTTACATTTTCAAAAAATAAATTATTTGGGTTTTATTACATTTAAATCGTATGGAGAACTTCTACATTTACACTGAAATCGATTCCCTCAAGCATGATCTCCACTATGCTTACGTGCTTTTCGTAATATCCGTGGTTACTATAACCTATTACTATGCATAGAAAATGTAACCAGTGTGAGACACTGACGTTCCGACTTCGCACGCTATTAGGAAGATTAAAGATCGTTCCTGAATATAATCGAACTTTTAATGTTCTCCTGTCGTTTTCATACAGTTTATATCATTCAAAAGTAATTTCAATTATTTAGAAAACAATCATATGTTCGTTTATTTTAAGCTGTTATCCCTGTATTAAAATATGGCACAATCGTAGTGATGTTAAATTAATGGTCTTAAAGCACCCGCTATGATGGGAAGATTTAAATGATAAAATGTACTATTTTATCATTTATAAGAAAAGGTTCAGTTTAACTCTGAATCAAGCAAGGTTATGCATATTTTTTCTTCCAGTTTTTAAGTATTATTCTTTTTATCTGTTGACCTGGTAAAATACAAAAAATACTCTCTGCAAAAACTTATTCCGTAAAAAAATAAATGTTCACAATATATCTAATAATAATATGTTGTTGTTTTTGTTTTGTTTTTCTTTTAATAATGTATATTTTTCATTCCAGACGGTGCTATATGTTGAGAAAATGCATTGTTACCATAATAGTGCATGCTTTAAACTTGTCCACGTGCACATTTTCTTTTATAATAGTTATTTTAGCTTATTTTGTGTGTTTAATCAGTCAACTGATGAAAGCCTAACACTTGCAATAGTAAAAATAGTAAACAAACGAAGAAACAAGCATGACTTCATAATTCCTAAAAGAGATAAAGGGACAAATAGTAGGGTGTCATTATTGAACTGCCAGAACTTCATTTACAGGTAAACATTAAAATATTTGAAGAAAGCAGATTAAAGTGAATCTGACAAAATATAAAGGAATGTCATTGTTCGAAATACAACTTAACAGATCTGATGAAATAATTTACCGGTAAGAAGGCGTGTGTAACTAGTTGTTAACTTAGTGTCTATTAGGCACTCTTCCAGTATTTTTCTATTTTCGTAATTGTAATTAATTGAAACCTTGCCTTTTACAGTTTGGTGTGATTTTAAACTGCATTTGTCATAAATGGAATTAAATCAGTACATAGAGCATTTAGCAGTTTGTACACAAACGTCGCTATATTTTCATTGTTTTCGGTTGTTCACATATACAGGAGCAGATAGAGCTAGCAGTAGAACAACGTGCGGATTATATCGTGGCAGAGACGTTTGCCCACTGTGGAGAGGCTTTGCTAGCTCTAGAGTGCATCAAGAGATACGGACAAGGTTTCCTTTGCGTTTCATAATTTATGTTTAACTAATTTCGAACACGTTACCGTTGCTTTACTGATTTGTGTTTGTAATTTATTTAAGTTACATATTATATAGACATGCATGTTGTGTTTACAATATATAACATACGCGATCAGCGCAGTATAACCTATCAAGTATCGGTGTGCCGTAAAACCCAAAATACTATGACAAACGTGCATTGTTTTACCAATTTTCGTGTCACAGCTGTCACAAAATCGTCTTTAAATACCGCAATGGCTACACAACAGCATAGAAAAGAACAGCGATGCGAATAGTGTATACGGCATAACTTTAATTATACATAGCCTACCTTCCGTTTGTGTATGTAACCAATAAGTGCCAACTGCGTTATATGGTTCTTAGCTCAGTAGTAACGACTGCCAGTCGTAAGAATGCTTTTTGTTTCAAATACACAAAAGTCTGGTTTGTTTGCACAAATCCCTTATCATATTAATCGTTTCAGGGTTGCCAGGGGTAATAACGGTCGCAGCACCTCCCGAAGACAGGATGATAGACGAAGTGAGCGTGGTGGACACGTGCCTCAGACTGGAGAAGGCAGGAGCCGCTGTCGTTGGCCTCAACTGTTGGCGGGGACCGGCAACCATGATACCGTTAATTAGAAAAATCAAGGCCGCATGCAAGGTGACTATTTTAGATCCTAGCCTTGTTGTCTAACAGTTTTCAACGTGATTTAGTTGTTTTGAAATGAATGGAAAACAGTGTCATAGTAAATGTGTTTGCAAAGCATATAAACGTGCAAGTCATAAATTATGATAACCTCTTTTTCAGAAAAAACGAGTTTAAATGCATTATATATAACAATGACATTACACAAGAATATAAAATGGAAATTATTTGGATTCATTTAGGGATACATTAATGATGATGACTGACAAGGATGTTAAAAGCATGTAAATAGCTCGAGACTTTTAAAGGGATTGAACTCTGTATAAATATATTGTTTGTATGGCAACGGTTGTATTTTGAAGAAGCAGTCGTGTTTTTGCTTCACCTTATGCGTTTTGTTTAATTTGATGTTATTTACCTGATAATATTACCAGTCTCACAGTTTTCCTTTAAATAAGATAGAAACTGTACTCGGTAAGGGTTTTAACTTAAAGGAAAGATCTACCGGCTGACACACGCGTCTTTGGGTAGCAAGCAGATTTTGTCATGTCCAATAAGCCACTACCTTCTCACTACACTGATAAAACTCAAAAGGATTACAAATCCTTCTAATAAAAGGATATAAAAAGAAATACGTATATTTGTGCAAATGATAATGAGCTATCATTGGCAAATTGTTGAAATCCATGGTAACAGAAAAATACGAGGTAAATTATAAAGGTTATCAATAAAAAAATCTATGACAATAAATCCAATTGAATTACTAAATAATGTTTTTGTCTTGCAATCTTAAAATATGTGTCCTATTTATATTGCTATTCACTGCATAAGACATATTTGAAACGACAGCTAAAATCAAACTATTCATATCTACTTATGTTGCTCCTACATTAAAGGCGTTTTATGCTTAATAATAAAACCAGTGTTTTGTTTAGTATATGAATGCGTTATTTACAAAAGATATACACAATTAATATTTTACTGTATCTTAACTAATATTTGGAAAATTGATAAACACCTAATTAATAAACAAACAAACAGCGATTGTTTATATTTAGAAAGAAAAAGTTTGAAATCATATATAAATATCAAGTCAGTAAGATTTTACATCGTTCATAATATTATCTTCCTAACTTCGGTATAAATCAACATACTTACTTAAATATAAAAGAAGAAAAACGTTGAAACATTCCTCGCAGAATTCTACCAACACTTGATAAGTTCATTGCAATAATAGATAATTAAACAAATTAAATGTCTCTGTAAGGAAAATATAAAAAAAATGTCGTTTGAGATTTACTAAACTTATTTTGAACTACGACTAGACAAGGACAAATGCATTTTAATTTTAAAGTGACAAAACAACTGAGATTAGACATAACACACATACAAGTAGAAACAGTGACCGGATTGGAACGGTCGGTTGGAACAAGGGCGCCTTTTGTGCGTAAAACCTGCTGTACACAGAACCCCATCCTCACATTATTATTAGGTGTTAATAAAAACAAATCCGGTTTAAATCCAGTGTGCCATCACTTGAAAAAAGCACCTGCGTCGAGAAAATAAAACAATCCAAGGCTAGATGCGTAGTAAGAACTAGCTTTATGACATCAAATAATAAAAAAGCTGAGTCGTCAATTGGATCAAGGATCAACAATTTTCTAGCACTACGTAAATCGTCCAAATTTAGTGTGAAATATAGAAAATATCGAAAGAAAAATCATCAAATCAAACGAAATTGCACGGTGCTATTATAGATCAAATATGTGTAATTATACAGGCGGAGGACTTTTCTGAAAAGTATGTCAAATGGAGACTGTTCAAGCTGCCTAACCTTAAAGGGGTATTGTTTAGAAGATGAAGAGAGCGGAACTCCAACAGTATAGTCTAATTTATAGCTTAAATCCATTTTCATTTATTGTCAACAACCTTCGTATATTTTAATAGAAATGTTCTTGACTAGAAAAAGGTCATAAGCAAGCAATGCAGTTCCCAGTGTGACATAATGTTACCCGATAGATAGACTGCTTACTCATGTTGACCAGGTCACTGTGTGCAAACGTGACCTATATCTTACATTGTTATACAGTTAGTTTCGTCATGCAGTCACGAACGAAGGCAGTGAGCTTACATTAGTAATGTAGTAATGTAGTTAACCGCGGGTATATAAATGAGAGTTTGTACGAGATACAGGGGAGTGGCAATCCAGCCAGCGGGTGGCTTGGACTGGGTGCGGTTCGAGCCAGGAATAAAATGTTAGTTACAGAAGACTTTGTTCCTGATTTCATCACCGACGATGTCTTCAGGATCCATTACTACGTTACATCCGGGAATGATTGCAGTGATTACTCTAAATATTGCTAGTTAAATCATAAACTTTGACATGTGGAGTTAACTACAAACAAAACCTGTTATTTGTCAACAAGGTTAAATTCTTATCAAACTAGAAAATAATGCAATAGGTTTTCAGGCTAGAAGGGCATTGGTGGCAGAAAATAGTGACTCATTCTAGACATTCTTCACTTGCTATTCTGCTACTATTGCAGTATGTTTTTTTTAAATAAAACATACTTAACAGCAATATACAGTAAATATTATGGTCGACTTAATTAAACAAACCAAAACAAAAACAATACATAAAAACAAAAAAGAATACATAAATATATGTCTTTGACAGGTTCCAATAGCGGCTCTACCGGTACCGTTCAGGACGTCAACAGATGCAGAGACCTTCTACTCTCTGAAAATACCCGGAACAGGTACTATTTCAGAACACAAAGAAAAATATAGTATTAATTTAAATGTTCGTGTGGTAAACATTTGCATTTGAAGTATTACAAAGCGACTGGGATTATAAGATAAAAGGAGTTGCACGAACGAGACTTTTATGGTGTTGAATACAATCAAATAATGATAAACATGTACATGTATATGACTGTTAACATATAAATGAACATGCGACAAAAAGGCCAATCCAACACACTCGATTTGTGATTCGCAATTTGCTTTTCAGGTCGTCGAGCATTTCCATTGGATCTTGCAACATTGCTTTGTAGTCGTACCGAGATTGCCGATTTTGCCCAAGAGTGTCGAGAGCTTGGAGTACAGTACATAGGTTTATGTTGTGGAGCGTCTGCCAACCTGATCCGGATTGTGGCCGAATCGTACGGACGGACGCCTGGCGCCAGTAGATACGGACCGGAAATGCATAAACATTTTATGTTCGGGAAGGAATCTGGCAGCAGCGCCCATTACCAGCAAGAGTGCAGAAAACTTGTAAAAGGAGATTTCGACTAGATGACTTATAAAATGTTCGAAATGTTTAATTTAATGTCCATGTATTGAGGATTACAATAGACTCGTATCAAACTGACCAATTTCACAAGTTAATAAAAGATCTGTACTTCTTCAAATAGAAAGAGAACGTTTTATTGACATTATTCAACTCGGACAAAGCCATGTTGCATTTAAGCGAATTCACAATTGCACTTCTTCATATATGTCAGCCAAAATAATGTTGTTACGACCTGTGTCGCTATTAAAGTTTATTTATAAAATGGCACGTTCACTAAACGACGAAATGGTGTAACAGAAAGAACAAGCCAGCAACAAACTAGTACAATAATGTTTTTTTTAATAAACAAATAAATCCATGGCGTTATCAAACAATAATAAATAAATCAGACAAAATTGCAGAAAGCAAAAATAAATGTTAGCTTGCAGTTTGTCACTTTAGTAGGTGTCCCTTCAATAGTCCAATTAATAATCCAACGTCGAATAATCCTGAAGAGTCTTCGGTAGAATGTCCTCGTAGATAAGCACAGTTGAAATAATCCAAAGGTAGAACAAAACACGAATGTAAATGATATAATTCCAAATTCAACACTTTAATATTTATATCACTGCAGAATATAGTAAGTCCACGTAAGTTCCAACACAGAAAGATTTAATATAGAAGCTGCAATTATTTCCAAACTATATGTCCAAACTCTAAAGCAAACTTTTTATCCAAACTTCCTTTAAATCGGCAAACACGCCCTTATATATACCCAAAGAATTTCTAGAACATTCACGAGACCCAGAACATTCTCGAAGTCCAATTAAAAATAAACAAATGAACTTTCTAGCATGATCATTTTTCTTTCTAGCAGTTATCCCCCGATTACACTGAGTCCCGATTGATCCCGATTAGCCAATTTTGAGAAATCGGGGAAGATATTTAAAAGTATTTAAAAGTACTGAACCTAACTGAGACGGGAAAGTTGTTCAAGCTAAGCGTAGCGTCAGGGACCATTTTCAAATCGGCACAGAAACGTTGAGAATGCTCAAAACTTTAGTCCCGATTGGAAAACTTGTAACTACATCGTAGACCTAATTTGACTTGAGCGCACCTAAGGTAAGGAAAGGCAAGCTGCAAAACCTAATCGGGAATGGCGTAAGTACTTCGGTTCTATCGCGGATCAAATCGGGGCAGAAATTTCAAGCCAATGCTGTCCCCATTGTGACGAGCAGCAGACACGATGGTCCCGCGGTAATTAGTTAACTCGGCTTAGATTGGCGACGCGTTCGCGACGCTTGCCGATTTGTTTATGTAATGAGTAAAAAATCGGCTCGCTAAAAGTCATACTCCCGATTTTGAGCCGCAGCAAGCAGATTGTCAGTCGATGCTTTGAGTAGCTTCACGATCATCTGCCACAAGTAAACTCAGCCTGCCCTATAAATAGCGGAGCTGTCGATTGAAATACGACACTTGCGATTGAAAATTCAATCAGCTAACTTAAACCGATTATAAATTATTTGCTAGAATTAAACTTTGTCATGTTGAGTAAAGCCGAGACACACAAAGGTAAATGCCCTTGCCAAGGGAGGTGTCGTGCCACTGCCACCCGAAGAAGTTCCTTCATTCAACGAAGAAAACATAGAGCTATCACATAGGTCGGCGGAAATGAAAGACACAGCTCTTGTGCCTCCTAGAAAGGAGGGCAAAAAGGAGAACGCTGCACCTTTACTCCCCCAGGTGCTGAAGGCCAGTTTACGGGCAGCATCGACCACCGAAGCGTCCGCTTCTGCTCCTGTTTCTCCTGCCTGTCCCGCCGCTGATGCTCCTGCCATTGCCAGTAATGAGCCTCGAGCCCCAATTCCTGTCCCTGCATGTATCATTGAGGTAGAATGTCCTGGCGACACCCCTCTGGAATCAGAGGCCGAGTCTGAAGCACCTGCGTCGTCCATGGGGAGAAAACGGGCTCCAAATAGAAATAAAGTGTAAGTCATTATTTTACTTTATTTAATTTGTCAATGTTATATTTTGTGAGGTTGGCAATATGTGAATCACTGTGTCTATTGCTTTGACAGTAAATGCATCTAAGTAACATTTATGTAACCTACAATCTAGTGTCATTAAATAAACAGCGATTTAAAATGTAATTTTGATATTTGGTACAAATTATTCTTACATTTTTATGTTACGAAATTAGTCATGTAATGTGCAAAGGGAGCAGGAGATAATGGCTGATTTCCTGAGAGAAAACTCTGGCCTTTATGACAGGAGGAGAGACATATGGCGCGATCCTGGTGCCAAGGACAGGCCGTGGGTGGAGCAGGCCCAGAAAATGAACCGGACAGTTGCTGAGCTCAAGACGTGGTACGACACCATGCGTACGAGGCTGGGCCGCCTAAAGCAGTGGTCACAGAAAAGTGGATCTGGACCACACATCAGCAAGGCCCGCACAGCTAAAAGTGTAAGCGTATGTATTTTTACATTATCAATTAAATATCAGAAAGTCACAAGAAATAAATTGTCATAAGTAATAATGTAATATCTATGATGTAACTGTCCAAAAATGTGATGCAAACAAATGTTGACTTTCCTTTTTGTTTTCTGTTTTTCAGTTCAAATCCAAGATTGCTGCCTCAGCGCCAAAACCTGATAAAACAAACATACCTCCCCTTGTCACGGCCAACCAGGAAACAGCGGAAGATGCCTCCTTGCCCGCCTCCCAGGAACCACAGGAGTCAGTTACCCCAGTCACCACCCTAGTTACCACAATGTTATCACCCGCCACCTTCACTCGCTCTTCTTCCACGAGGAGCCCACGTCGCCAGGAACAAGATGTACAGCTCGTGGAGGCCCTGGTATCAGCAAGTCACCGACAGGTCCAGTTAATGACACTGTCCGAACAGTTGCTCAGCCATCTACGGCCGCAGGGTACACTAGAGGAGCAACAGAGTCAATTATTTGTTGACCACGTGGGCACCGTGCTCAAGTCATTGTCTCGTGACCTGTACAGGCAGGCACAACAGCAAATTTGGACTTTTATTTAACGAAATACAGGACTCGGTAGATGGGCGGCTTGATCCACAACCTCTATCAGCACCGCAGTATCAGTCGACACCAAAGCCCGGCCCATCTCGATGCATCATCGCTCAGAGGTTCTACCCACAACCCCGCTAACAGACGGAAGAGTGCTGGCAGCCACCTCCTCAACAGTGGCCGTCGAATCCCCCTCCAGGTTCACTTCGGAACTCCATGAGTATGGAGTACGTGCAGAAGCTTCCCGGCTACCAAGGACCACAACAACAATATCAACAACAACAACAACAACAGTCATCACACCAGCAAGCAGATGCTGCAGGACCGGGGGTTATAACAGCGTATCGTTCGCCATCCTGTCTACCTATTTCCGGTGATAGAGACAGCTCTAACATTTATACTGCACATGGCAGTTTCAGGAGTCCGCTCAATTCACTAAGCAGAATGCAACAAGTCCAAGCTGACGAGCCAACTCAGGAGAAAGATGATTAAACTTTGACTAGCAAGATTACTCTGTCATATGAGAGTTAATTGTTAAGTATTGACATTTAATATTTGATGTGGCAAACTCTTTGACTAGCAAGTTTATTCTATCATAAGAGAGTTAATTATTAAGTATTGACATTTCATATTTGATGTAGAAAACTAAGTTTCATGATTGTGCAAGCCAATTAAGTTTCATTAATTTGATTTGTGTATTGTGATAATAACTAATGTTTCGGTATGTTGCATGTGTTATATGCTTCTTGGTAATATGTTATATGATTATGTAAAATATCACCAGTTTGTGATAGGGAATCAGTGCGAGTAATAAACGTTTAATAATCATTGACGTTGGTCTATGCTTATAAGTCAGCACGTGTGCAATAAATAAAGGTAACTCTACTTGAGTAAATACTTTAATTGAATTGTAATTTAATTTTAAGTTTAATTTATTTAAGTTATAAAACTTGCTTGCGTAGCCCCCTGTAGCGCGGCCCTGTCGGCGTTTGTATGACTGGGCGAGAATCGTTACCGTGGCTTTCTGTTTAGTGCCACCACCGGGCCAAACCGCTCTCGGTCGATAATCAAGGACTCGTGGCCCATGCAGCGACTACATACGCAGGCAATTATAAAACAGTAAACAGTACAATTTAAAGACATTATAACATAACATTAACTTATCATAGATATCTGGTCTAGGCCTACATCTTAACTTACTATATGAAAAACATAACAGCAACATCTTATTTTAATTTTTATTTGCTACGGTTATGTAAATTATATTTTACATAATCAATAATTTCATTGTTCACCATACACCTATCAATAACGAAAATGTTCACCAGTCCAAAATAACAACACACAATACAATGCATGCATTCATGATTTCCGGATCATCTTATCTTGCCAAAGCACTGATCCCACCGGACTATTAAAGTACAGCCGAATTTATTCCCGTTGCTGCTTTGCCTCTGTTGTGTCGCGATTGGGTCCAACTACCTGCAGGATTTCATGCATTTGGGCATATTGACGCCAGGTACCAGGTATCGAGTTGTGTTCACTGTCTTCCATGTCAGTGAGTCCAGCGTGCAGGCCTTGGTATCTCATGCGCATGAGGTTGTGCAGGCAATTGGTAAACTCAATCTCATACGGACGGACACCTATCGTTCTATTCGTTCTGGAACATTACTGTTCCAGTTATTTTTCATCCTCAACGTCTAGAAAGAAAACATTTTCACTCAATTGTTCATATTCTAACTGGCTTTCTACAGTATTACTCCTTTGTGGTGACATCCATCCGTGTCCATGGCCAGAATGTTCTTCTAGTATTGATCCACATAACAAGTTCAATGTGTTCAAGAAAAGAGGTCTTCATTTTATTCATATCAATATACGTATTCTTCCTAAGTTGGATGAGCTACGCCTGATAGCACGGGAAACTAACGCTGCCTGCATTGCCATATCTGAAACCTGGTTGGACGACAGTGTGTTTGATTTAGAACTATCAATCCTAAACTACAATATTCATCGCAAGGACAGGAATCGGCATGGCGGTGGTGTTTGTCTATACATACGTAGTGATATAGCTTTTAACACTCGTGAAGACCTTCAACACCTGGACCTAGAATCATTATGGATTGAACTTTTACTCCCCAAGACAAAGCCAATTCTTCTTGCTGCTATTTATAGACCACCCAAGCAAAATGACTTTTACACTATTTTAGAAGAACTCTGCACGAACAGTACACATTTCAGTGAATATGAAACTTTTATCATGGGTGATTTTTAACAGTGATGTTTCTACTACAAACCCTTACCATAGTTCTTTAAAACATTTTATGAACATGTTGGATTTTAAGCAGAGTATTACTGATTTTACTCGCATTTGTAAAACATCATCAACTGTCATAGATCTTGTTTTAACCTCTGATGTGTCCAAAGTCTCATAGTCTGGTGTAATTCATACCTCATTCAGTGATCATTTTACGACTTATTGTACAAGGAAAATCACTAAACATTTTATTCGTAAGCACAATATTTCAACTGTTCGTTCCATGAGTTCGTTACAACAAAGAGAACTTTCAATTTTCACTCTTATCCACTGAATGGAATAGCGTTCTTTTAAGTGATAACGTAAATGAAGCTTGGCATAATTTTAAGACAAATTTTTATCTGTTCTAGATAGCATTGCACCAGTCAAACAAATTAAAGTCAAACAACGCTCTGAACCATGGATAAATTCTGAAGTTTTACAATGTATTTAGGAAAGAAATAACGCTTTTTTTACTTACAAACATGATAGGTCTGACTGTAACTATGAAAAATTTAAATCTCTCAGAAATAAAACACAATATGCAATCCAGAAAGCTAAAGAAGATTATTTTACTGAGACATGTAGAGAGCAAAAGTCTGATTCTAAATCTTTATGGACAACGTTGAAGCAATTGGGACTACCATCTAAAAAGGACACAGGTTCATCTGGTAAACAGAGTATTGGCCTCACTATTGACAAGGAACTTTGCTTTGATACTTCAAAAGTTGCGGAATGTTTTAACCGTTTTTATACAACTGTTGCAAGCAAATCTAGTTTCCAAATTACCTAAACCTTCTTTCAAGTTTGGAAAGGATTTTTTATCTAGTTTTTATTCACAAAAAGGAGTATTTCCAAATAACTTTTCATTTTCTCTTGTTTCAGTACCAAAAAGTTCAAAAGTACTTGAGCTCTCTAAGTTCCAAAAAGGCCACTGGTTTAGATGGTATCCCGGCTCGTTTTATTGCTGAAAGTGCAGATGTCATAACACATCCCCTTGCTCATGTGATAAACTTGTCTTTGATCTAGGGGATTGTACCTGATGAACTGAAGGCATCTAGAGTTGTTCCCCTATTCAAGAAATCTGACAAAACCAAAGTTAAAAATTACCGTCCTGTCTCTATTTTAGCTGTTTTCTCTAAAATCTTTGAACGAGTTGTATATGACCAGGTAGAATCTTATTTAAAGGAACATAACCTCTTGTACAATTTCCAATCTGGCTTTAGAACGGAGTTCTCCACAGACACCTGAGTCATTCAATTCCCTGATTTTATTAGATTTCAAATGGACAGTGGCAACTTTGTTGGCATGATTCTTTTAGATTTACAAAAAAGCTTTTGATACTGTTGATCATGTTATTCTAATATCAAAGCTTGAAGCCATTGGTCTTGGTCATGATATTGTTTTATGGTTCAAATCTTACCTCTGTGATAGGCAACAACTGGTTGATGTTTCCAGTACTCATTCTTCTTTTAGCAAGGTTACCTGTGGAGTTCCGCAAGGTTCAATCCTTGGCCCCCTATTGTTTTTAATATATGTTAATGACATGTCAGCAGTTGTCAATAACAAACTCCTGTTGTATGCAGATGATTCTGCTATTATAGTCACTGGCAAAGATAGGTTAAAGATAGAACAGGAATTGTCTAAAGAACTTCAGTCTGTCAGTGAGTGGTTAGTAGACAATAAGCTATCACTTCATCTTGGGAAAACTGAGGCTATTCTTTTGGGTTCAAAAATCGCTTACAGGAAAGGCAGTTCTCTTAATATATCTTGTAATAGTACAGACATTAAGTCTACCTCTTCAGTCAAATACCTTGGAGCCTTGTTAGATAATTCCCTGTCTTTTGATAAAATGGTCAATTCCGTTATTCAAAAGGTCAACTCCAGACTCAAGTTTCTATACCGCAAGCCCAATTTTCTTAATGAACATACCAAGAAACTTTTAGTATCCTCGCTCATTCAGTGCCTGCTCTTTTTGGTTCCATTGTCTTACAAATAAGCTGAAAAACAAGCTGCAAGTCACTCAAAACAAAGTGATCAGGTTTGTGTTGAGCTTAGAACAAAGATCACACATATCTAAGAATCATTTTAAAGATCTCAATTGGCTACCCGTGCAGAAGAGAGTTGACCAAATAACACTGTGTCATGTTTTTAAAATCAAGCATGGGCTGGCCCCAGATTACATGTCGGAACATTTTGTGTCACAAGACAGTGTTCACTCTAACAATACCCGGTTCAGTAAAAGTGGTTGTTTTTCTGTTCCAAAGGTCAAATCCCATGGCTTGAAGTCTTTTTCTTACAATGGCTGTAAACTCTGGAATCAGCTGCCTTCAAACATAAGGGCTATTACCAACCTTAGTCATTTTAAAAACAGTTTTAAACAGCATTACCTTTCTGTGATATAACTATTCTATTGATCTGTAATTATTTTATACTACATACTGAACATGATCTCAAGTACCAGTTTTCTTTGATTTTTAATATGTGATTATATTTAACCTGTGATATTTTTATTCAGTTTTACTTCTTACGTATGATAGCAATTACAATTAATAACCACTGAACTCCCAAACTTGTGATATTTTTTAAGTATCTTAAATTCAAAGTTTTTTAGGTTTTCTTTCAACTTAAGGTAACCTCTCTATGTTAACCACACTTATTGGGACCACAATGGAAATAAGAGTTCGCTCTTTTTTGTGCTATCATTGAATAATTGTGGCTTGACATGGTTTATATAAAATCAAATACACATATTTCGATAAACATTTTTATTGATATTTTTTTACTATTTTTAATAACTCAAATTTTCCTATAAAATGTGAATTGTTAAAGTGTTATTCATCTTTGCGATATTGTATTCCATGTGCAATGCTTTTTTATTCTGAATAAACTATATATATATATAGGCAGACAAGCCTCTACAATTTCTTGAACAACATCCGGATCTTGTTGCATGGTGCGCAGCAGAACTTGAAATCTTGCAGCCAAGATGCCAAATGCATTCTCTACTATGCGTCTGGCCCTTGAAAGTCGATAACTGAAGATGACTTGAGAGTGAGAAAGTCCACGTCTGCCATAGGGTTTCATCATGTAGGTCCTCATTGCAAAAGCGTCATTTCCAATAAAAAAGTATGGCATATTATGGTCATCATGCGGCAGAGCTGCTGGTGGAGGTAGGCCAATGGTTCAGTCTTCCGTCAAACATTCTTTTAATTCTGAGGCCATTGAATATTTGGGTATCTGCCGTGTGTCCCAAACCACCCACGTCTATCCATAGGAATTCATAATTTGCGTCGACCAGAGCCATCAGTACAATGGAGAAGAAGCCCTTGGAATTGTGGTAGAGGCTGCCAGACCCAGGAGGCTTGCGTATGGCTATGTGTTTGCCATCTAGGGCTCCAAATGCATTAGGGAGGTTCCAGCGTCTCTCGAACTCGACTGTTACACGTTGCCATTCTTCTTGGGTGGTAGGGCAATCAATAACTTCATCCTTGTACTCTTGCATAATAGCGTGGCACACCTCAGGGACGAATAGACAGATACTTTACTTGGAGACCCTGAAGTCGTAAGCGAGGGAATGGTAGGAGTAGGGTGACTGTCAGCTTCAATCCTGGTTCTAATGCCTGGTGTAACTTGGTATCTTTTTTCTCGATCCTTGGAGACACTCTGTGCAACAGTTCTTTAAACATTTCTGGACTCAGCCGGAGATAGTTTTGAAATGATTGGACATCTTCTTCGCGCAGTTCGCTCATGAGGGTGTGGTACTGCCCATACTGCTCGCGTCTTTCTTGTGTCAGCCATGGGCGTACCCAATGGCGATGCCGTCTTCTCGGTCTTCTGCGTCTCTGGAGCCTATGGGCCACTGCCATAGATATTTGTGTGTCGACAACAACCTCTTGTTGAAGAAGAAGGGCAAGGTGAAGAGCAGCACGTGTGGCATCTATGGTGTCACAGTCCAAACTGATGCCTCAAGTGCAAATCAGGGGCTTTATTTATATGATCGGTAAGAAATTGGGTGAATTTGATAAGAATCGTAACAAAGTCGGCAATGATGTGCCTCCATCCTATGCACCGCGCCACAAATATTCATATTCGCCAACAAATACTCAAGTATTCGCATTTTATTCGTAGTCCCAATCGGCATACTCGTATCTACATCGGCTCGTTAAATACGCTTGCAGCAAGCTAAGGGAAGGATCGGGTTAGCCGTTGAAGTTACGTCGCGGGAGTATATCGCGAGCATCTCGTCTGTTAATCGTGAATATCGGATCTACCACCTATCTACCTCGTATGTACATCGTCAGAGGGGACAATTTTGTGCTCCATCGGCGATTCTTCCCGATTTGGTCAAAATTCCCCAAATTTTCTAATCGGGATCAATCGAGACCTAGTGTAAACGGGGCATTACGCGAATGCTACGTCATCAAAACAGCGGTAAACAACCCTTAACCTGACTAGCGTAACCTTAAACGCTGGTGTACTACTGTACATAACAATGTTAATAATTTATCACTACTGCGAACTGAAAGAAGGAAATCGGTTCCCATGTGACTCCTGTTAATAGACATTTTATTTATATCGACAGTTTCCTCTAAGCATAATGTCTCGGCTTTATGATGGAGAGTTTGTTTCAGAGAACTGTAGACAATAACTTGTAAATTGTGCGCAAATTATGCACACGTAGGTTAACGCTTTTAGTCAAATGCATTGTCAAATACATTTTCAGTTTTATACAAACATTTAAAACTGTCTTTGTATATTGAGGATAGGAGAAATACTGTAAATGTATTAATTCCTATATCAACAGATATATTTTTCAATAACTCAACCGTTATAAATCCACATTACTGAAACACAATTTGTCTGTTAACTTACTGATTTTCTTGCATATCTGACCCTTATCTAGACAATGTTGAATTGCATGCGAATAGGACAATAGGCCCTATAACATTAGTACAATCTTTTTACCACTGACAAAGGCATAGAGAGCAAATGAAAATGTGACTACAAACACTAAGATGAGTGACTACACACACACAGAAAAACAGTTACCGCCTTGAAACGGTCAGTTGGTATCACTTAGTAAAGGCTGTTCTCACAATGACAATGCTATTCCCCACAACATTTGAGATAACTAGAGGAACCATGACGGCCCTATATCTCTCACCTAAGTGTCATTGATAAAGCTCGCGTATTTATCAGACCAGAATATTTGTACAATTAACAATAGGAAAATTCGCAAAGGCTTTTTTCATGTACAATTTGTTGTTATTTTGCCTAGGAAAGATGGTCTGACAAAGTTGAACTAAATAGACGTATTTAGAAAATAAACACGCCCCTGGCGCTTAAGTTTTCGTTTTATTTTTTCTGATCAACATTCCTAGAGCTCTCATGAGAGAGGGTCACCAGCAAATCAAGCCTCTAGCTCTTATAATGTCAGGAAATACTCAGTTGTATACTTTAACTATACATTGTGGCGGCTATAAAAATCAGCACGTGCATGTAATCCTGTAATTTTTTTATCATTTGGTTTCATCCTATAAGGATTGTTAAGTACATTTTCCTTTGATGGACATTGGACTTCGGTTCCTCAATTCCATCTCCACATGATCAGGATGCTGCAAATATTTTACACATCTTCTCTGGTCATTTTATTATTTGTTAAGAAAATTAGTTGCTTTTACAATCTATATATCCATTTATTACAATGGTCATGCCTCCGGCGTCCATGTTTTGGACGAATTAAAAAGTCATGATGAAATTCAAGGAATTGAACATGTATACCTAATTTCAAGTTTTGCGTTTTCTAACAAGAAGACTTTCACAGTTTACCTATATAGTCCATACATGGACAATGATCAGGCATCTAGCGGCTTTGATATTTTGTTTGTGTGTTTTGTGTGTTGTTGTTTTTTGGTGTTGTTGTGTTTTGTTTTTGTTTTTGTTGTTGTTTTCTGATGTTTGTTTGTTTGTTTGTTTGTTTTTGGAGGTGGGGGGATTGTCGGATCAGAATTCTGTGAAACCTGTTTTGCTAGTTCTGTTAAGTTTGACTAATGATTTCAGAGGAAATGTCATTTAAACTGTAGACGTACGATGGGCACTGGGTCACCACAATTGCTTACCCTAGCATATGCTCTGTTGAGCCAAAAGCTAAACTGTCAAATAAAATATGATTATAAAGAAAGATTGTTAACTCAAACTCCGTCCAACTAAAGTTCTTCTCTTAGATTGCAAAGATCGGTCAATATCCCTGTCCCGTGCAGTTATACTATCCCTTTCAAATGATTTTCAAATACATTGCAGTGATACATGTACTATTATGGTCATCACAGCGACGTTCATCCTTTATCTTGAAGGGAGAAAAAAGACAATTGTCCGGGTAAAATCCATAGCGCGCCGCAGGTTAATTGGAAAATGTAATCACAGGAAATATTGTAAATTTGGGTACATGTATAAACAATCACAACCAATCATAAAAGGAAAAATAAAAATTACTTAGGCTAAAAACGTAAGGATTTTTAAAAGGACCAGTCGTTGTTGTTGTTTAATTTGATGCGGGAATGAAACAGTATTTTGTTTAGTTTACCTTATTTAAATGTGTGTGTGTTTATTTTCTTCAAAAGAGCAAAATATAAATGAAGCACAGCGTTCAATTTAATACAATATCACATCGGATCACTAGATTAGATGTGAATATTTTGTCTCCAAACATTGTGCTGTTACTTTGTAATTTACTCATAATTCTGTAAATTGCCCAGAATTTATAACGTCGCGACGCATTTCAACTACATTCTATATAAATCCGCCAGTTTCAAAAATAAGTCGTTTGTTGTTGTTGTTTTGTCCGCTATTGATTTTAAGCACACTACACTGGCTTCGTTTTGTGAGTGTGTGTGCATAGAAGTTTAAGTTAAGATAGGGTTTTTCATTTTTAAATTGTTTTCTATTGTTATGTTGAAGCGACTTTTTCCGATATGGCTAAAAGCTACGTTTTTGAAAAAATAAAAATATAAATTCCATTTCTTTTATATTGTAACGAAAGTCTGTAATAATCTCGGATTACTGATAATAAATGTGACAAGAAAAATGCCTCATAATTGTTGATAATGATGTAAGAATTAACCGACTGAGAAAAGTGTCAGTAATACTTTTTCGGCCGTTATTCTATTTTAAACACGAGCTCTTTTGACAGGGAAATCCGATTCCTTTTCGACACAGGCGCAGTGTAGCGTAGCTGTGTTAACTGATCGTCTGAAGAAAAACTGACAGGAGTAAGAAGAAAGTCAATCTAATGCGGCATAATGAGTGTAAGCTTCAACAGAACAGAACATAATTTTATTGGCATAAAATATTAACAATATTTGTAGCCACACAATGTCAAATAACGGATAGTGGTGAATATAACATTATCACAGAAAAAAAATACATGGGTGTCTACATTCATAACTGTCGACGTCCATAACGTCATTTTATGGCCAGTTAATAAACAAAGCAACTTGGTAGAAGTAACTGGCCGATGTAATGCGATCTCGAGTTGGCCGCCTGTACTACAATGACTGCGGAAGCCACTACAAATTCTGATCAACTGGTAAGTGAACAAGAGTGGGAATAGAGGTTTCTCAAAATGACCACAGTGTTAACAAGCATTTGATCAATATGAAGTTAGAAGTTCAACGTTATTTTAACGTTCACTGTCTTGCGGGATATTTAAGTTACCACCATTGAGCTTTATTACAAGTTGTTATTGCATCAGCAGATAAAAGAAACACGTAACGATGTAAACAATGACAACATGATACGGTTTGGGGGTCAGATGCTGGGCCATAAAGCTTCTTAGCTGATGAAATCTGCTTTAAGTATGGATGGTCTGATGTCAATGCTGAAAAGCTTTCATGACTAAGCTAGATCGAACAGAGTTTTGACTGTTCACAAAGAACAAATGCATTCATAAATATCATTTATATTTTATACATAAATATCATTTATGGTCATGGCCTAAAATCCTCTTTTAGGAGTACTGCTTGATCTAACACATATAACATACTTAAAAAATACACAATGAATATATCCTGATATACATTGATAGTTTTTGCAACACAATGTCAGTTAAGGATAATGTTCCACTTTTTTGCTTTTTTTGTATTTTCTGAGTCAAACAATATATAAGTTTTCAGTTATATATAATTTCAGTATCAGAGGAGAGTTGAGATGATATAGCTGTGAAAAAGCTCTATCAAGGTATTTATCATGTTTTATTTCACTGCCTGCACATACCGGACCTGGTAGAGAGTCCCGTAGAGAGTCGGCTCCAGATACGGGAGGCCCTATGTTCGAACCCGTGCCGCGACATACCAGTCGTAAAAACATCATATTCACAAACTGTTTTAGACTATTAATCAGGATTTATTTCTGGTTTTTCTTTTATTAAAATAACTTTATATTAAATAATTTATAGCATTTAGTCATTATTCATTTATTCAACACAATTATTAAAAAGGCACAGCTATATAACTTTTGACAAACTATATAAGATGAATATAATGGTAAAACTACTGTCTCATCATATAAAGCTGGAATAGCTTATAACAGTATGTTTGAGTTTTTTTTGTGTATTGTGAGGCACCTGTGGCATAGTGGTGGAATCAATGATTGTTAATTCCTCTAACTTCTTATCTTCTTATCACGTGGGTTCAAGTCCCGTTCGCTATGAAGGATTTAATGTGGTAAGGTCCTCCAGCTGTCTTGCAGTGTCCCGGTTCTACCCAGACATATATCTGGGATCTTCCTCCACCTTGTAGCTGGACATCACTAATGTGATTATAATTGGTTGCTGCTATGTATTTACAAAAAAATCGGTTATCCTGTATAGCCAGATAAAATTTATATGTGATATAAATGGTTAACCACTTTGCTACTGACGTCCAAATTCAGACCATAGACATATAGTAAAGGGACCGCTGACTCGTGACGTCACGCTATATACGCTATATAAATAGGTTGAATCCGTCGCAGCGCCATCATCGGGAGTCATAGAAAACGTCCTGTGTAAACTAAAACAATAGAAGGAAAACTGAAAGCTGTGTTAACATTAATGAAAAAAAAAACGAGTAAATATCGTGTTAATGTGGGTACTAGGATGTGACATTATAACGTCCAAAGGGTTTTACCAAAAAAATTGGCGGGGACACTATTTCTTGTCTATAATCGTTCAGATTTAGTGTTAACCCATTCTAAACATAGCGTGTGACGTCACTACGTTAAAGTCATCTCTATACTACGACTCGTAACTCACCCAAAATTTGAGATTTGTGCCTACATAAAAATAGTTCCGCGTAGGAAATACGTTCGATTATGATATTCATTAAATTAAGATAAATGACTAAACAACCATATTCTAAGGCCTTATTCTATGCCCAGAAACTTTTAAAGTCTTGATATTTATAGATAAATGAAAAAAAAATGCGATGAGCAAGTTTTGCTACTTTCGCTTTCATTAAACAATAATATGTCCATTCTATACATAGCGTGTGACTGTGACGTCACTACGTTAAAGTCTGGACCGTTTACAAAATTTAGTTCAAAATGTTTGCATGAAACATATTTTAACTATTAGAATGTATAAAAAAAACACCAAAATAATCTGTTGTATACCTCTTCGTACTTGTTTTGTTCACTTTAGCAATCACTTCCGTATTCATAACACCCATGTTGAAGAACTACTTTACCCACAATACACCGAGTGCATTCACACAGGTCATTTTGACCGTGTGTTTACGCAACGGTGTTAACCTGGACACGACGCACATCTGCCCCGCCCACTTCGAACCTTCTGTCATGGCATGTTATTTCTTTATTCGTTTGTTGTTGTTTTTAATCTGGCTAAATCGAAAATCAGCACGCCAATAGCAGCTTTTAGAAAACCTTGTTTTACTTTCGGCTTCCATTGTGATAAATAGTAACTGTTGAGTTTAAACTTCTGTATGAGATTATTTTTAACAACAAATCATGTCTGAAACTTATAGAAGTGTATTTCTTTGTACATATATATGCTTTATTGTCCATGGAAAAATATTTTGCTTCTTTTTTTTACTTTGCAGTCTGTATTGGGCAGAAGGATGTGGGGTCTAATCTATTAATTTTTATCATTTATGAAATAGAACCATTCATAGAGTCAAACCTACCACTTCCGTTACTCTTGTTTTCAATGAATGCTTTAAAACAAATATAGTTGTGCTTTTTCTGTGAGTTCATGCAATGAACACCTGACATATCAATTAAACCCACTGATTTTATTCTGAGACTAGTGTTGTATAACCTTTAGTTTGAGTGCTGTCAAGAAATTGAACTTCCAAATGTATGTATCACCTTTTAGGGTCACATTTTAGGATCGATCTTTTAACTTTGAAAGGCCTCTTTCTAGGGTGGATGTGCTAGACACAAATATAGCAATACTTTCCTTGACTTACACACAAAGACATTCAATTTCAGGTTGTCATTGTAGTTTATATGTGCCTCATTTATATGATTTTTACATAATATGCAATTCCTTCCACACCTGACCACATGGTAAGAGAGTGTCAAACCACCAAAGGCACAATGATATTCAGATAAATCTATACCTTAAATAATTTACCTCATTAAAATTTATTTTGAGACAGCTAATCTGTATTTTACTGAACCCCGTGCATGTTTTTTTTATGATTTTGTTTTTGTTTTTTATATTGTTTTTGTTGTCTTTTGTTACATTGCACTGACACAATTATAGTTATAGTGGTGACGTCCAGTTTATTTTTAGTGAAGGAAAACCCTAGATTTATGTTTGGGCTAAACCACCAGCACACAGCAGGTTAGCTGGAAAACCTTCCCACCCGATAGTTCTTGTCCTGACCAGAACCTGAACCCATGCATTGAAGTGCTATTAGAGGTAATACGGTTTACTTAAAACACTACAGTGTACATGTATATTGATGTCATGTGCCGTGTCTCTATCAATCTTGGCATGTTCAAAAAACTATAAAAAGAGAAGGAGTATAAATAATGTTATGAATGTATATTTTTATTATAGTTGAAGCCTTCACAGTCTTCTGTCTCACTCCTCTACTTTCAGACCTTTTGCAAAATCTTATGGAAGAGCTTTTCGCTTCACATAAAGGCATTTTGTTTTAATATAAAACCTACTACCAAGAGGTTCAAGTAATGGAAAGAATCATATACATGTAAAAAATCTGATACATATTAAACATTAACACACCTATTGGGAATTTCTTAGTTTAATAAAGGCCATTTTACTAAAAAAGTATGTATATACTGTCAGATAATACAATTATACTTGTATTCAAAGTTAGTCAGTATTTAATAACATTTTGATACCACTTTGCTATTGAATGGCACAGAATAACTTTTTTTCAAACACGACTTTCGAGATTTCCATCATATTATATATATATATATATATATATATATATATGTGTGTTGGTGTGTGTGTGTGTGTGTGTGTGTGTGTGTGTGTGTGTGTGTGTGTGTGTGTGTGTGTGTGTGTGTGTGTGTGTGTGTGTGTGTGTGTGTGTGTGTGTGTGTGTGAGTGTGTGTGTGTGTGTATATATATTATATTATATTATACTATATTATATTATATTATATTATATTATATTATATTATATTATATTATATTATATTATATTATATTATATTATATTATATTATATTATATTATATATATTATATTAATAAATATTAAAGGTGGTATCCGGCTTTGTCTAAATACAATAATATATTATTTCAAATTTCAACCACTGTTTGGGGAATTTTGACACAACTTTTTTCATAAACTCACTATTTAGACCAAGAACAAATTTTAAAACTACCTTAATTATTAGTAAATGCACTCTCTCAGGTAGGAAATGCATGTTTGTAATGATGAGTGGGGTGTTGTGCTTCACTTTTCACTTGGCTAATGGACATCAGTAATCTTCAACATCATGGATATTTTCATGTCTTAACTTTTGGATACCACCATTATTTGAATTGTAAAAAAGGTTTTAATAACAATAAACCATGATAATAATTATAGGCAGAATTTAGCCTGTAAAGATTTTTTGTGTGACAACTGTCACACATAAATCTAGGACATAACGAGATTTTAATATTTTGGTTCAAACTTTGCATGTTTTGTTTTATATTATTATCGGGGAATGAAAAATAAATGTATTTGTCCAGACTAGGAATAGAACTAGAGAGGTTAGGCGGATTAGTGCAACTTTTCATATAAAGCTGAAACCTGTATACCATACTTATATTTTTTCTGTTACCATGACATGAACCATTTCTTCAGAGAAAGCTAACCTTTAAATTCAACACCAAGGGCCAGCCAACAGATGCACAGCTGTCAGGAAGGCAGAGATTTGTATTTGTATTTCTATGTCATAAATGCATTTTTCCTTCCACATTAAAATATTTTCTGCACATTTTAAAGCTGTATTCTTGCTTAATCACCTTAACATGAACGAAATGGAAAAAGAATAAAATGATTAGTAATACATATTTGCTTTGACAACATTATTTAAAAAGTATTCTAAAAGCTAGTGCAAGTAAGAGTGTAATCTCTTGATGCAAGATTTAATAGTTTTAAACCTTGAGCCATGTTGAAAGATTTCACACTGTAAGAAGAAAAGTTATTCTATATAAAGTAGGGACTTAAGCAGGTTGTAAATTAATACAGACACTTGTTAGTTTTAAATCATGGACCAATTATTTCTTATATTAAGTATTAAATAGTGTTTCAGTAAGGCCTTACATTCTGTATTGTTACTTATCCAATTCATTCAGTTTAGTTGATGAGTAACCCTACTGCAACCAAAAAGTATATCATTTGTTAAATTGTTATTTTAGCTAATTATCTTATGTTTTAAAAATGCACACTGAATCAGAAAAAATAAAATAAACCTTATTCTCAGTCAATACAAATATATCACTAAAACTATATATTTTTGTTTATTTATTTGTTTATACTTAAAACATACATGTATTGTTGAGACTAGTTTAACTCTGAATTTTGACATGTTCATATTGTCAAAACAACATACAACTATAGAAAAACGTTCTGTCAATAAAAATAAAACTTAAAGTTCTGTATCAAATATACATAAACAATTCAATTAATGGAGTTTCTACATTTACTCAATTTATAATTAGTGTTCTACAATATGTAAACCAGCGTTACCCTGATATGAAATGCTAAAACTATATGTCAGCAGTAGGTAATAAGCTCCGTCTGTCAATAATGTAGGATATATATCAAAATTAAACACAAACCAAGAAGACCCCTCTTTCAATGTTGTTAGTTGTTTTTTTTTATCTATTTCTCAAAATGATCTGTTATAATAAAAAGTATGTTGACATCTAACAACTCAAAAGTAAAATTTAGTATTTTCTGGAAGAATTCCGGTTCCAAGATATGTTTAAGTTTCCCTGTAATAGTTGAACGTCTCAGAGCAACAGGCACAGGCCAGGCAGAGACGTCTCTGGGTCAGAGGATTCATCACTATTGTCTTATTCCTAAAGCCAGTATAAAAAGACAATTAAGTGAATACCCTATAGGAAACAATATAATCTAATTATACTTGTGTTCAAATATTGGTAGCTGATTGTGGTTCTTTTATATTTCCAATTTGAGATTCTTTACATGCTTAATCCTTTCCACCATTAGTCTTTGCGTAGACTTCCTCCTGTGTCTCTAAGCAACGATTTATTTATTTTAATTAAATATTATGTCCTTCTCCGTGCAGTTTTTGGCAAATACAAGCCAAAATAAATACCACCAGTTTCACATTATTAGCTCTGGAAGTAAATATGGAAAACAGTGCAGCCTAAATGTGACGTTGTCGATGATTCATTCAGAATTCTGGTTCTTTGTTTACACTTGGTTACGATAGGTTTCCTGCCGATTCATGGAAAACTAAAAGCAAGCAATGAATAAACATACAAAGAAGATATTTACCTTCAATCCATTTTCAAGTTGATTCATTTTCCGTTGCCGTTTTTCTTCTAATCTCTTTTTTATTTGTCAGCTTTATGCTATTGTTTTGCATGCGGAATCCCGGCCGGAAGTCTTCTATGACTCCCGGTGATGGCGCTGTGAAATTGGAAGATATTCGCGCACCTTGCGGAGTCGGCGGTCCCTTTTCTATATGTCTATGTTCTGACAGTACGAGCATCTATCGCATTTCTTTCTTTTCTGTGTCAGGGTTTAATTCCCGGTTTGGCATAGATCATAATCTGGTGAGGTCTACCAGCTGACTGGCAGTGATCCGGTGGTTCTTTGACTTATATGCTTTAGGTCTTCTTCCAGGCAAAAGCTGGACTTTCACTTTTATGACTGTTCTTGTGTAGCTGCAATTTGTTGCAGCCATTTTGAGCAGATAACTGGTCGGTGATATCACTGAAGTTCCAAAGTAATATTGCTATGTACCGGGCCTTTTATGCCAGACAAATACATTTAGACAAGGAAAGAAAGACAACTCACAATGGATTATTGAAATCCTATTTCAGTTGAGTCAGGAATTGCTAGGACAGCATTACATCTGCTGAGATTTGATGCAGAAAAACACGCCAGAAATGACATGGTGATGCACGAAATATTGATTGACATAATATTATTGGTGAACCATGCCTACACTAAGTCTTAGGACTAGGTCAATGTGTTTTTAAGGTGGTCCCTGAAAAAATTCAACAATAGCAAACCAGACAAAGAGACATTGTTCATCAATGCCAGGCCTGAGCACATCTTGTGGCACCACAAGCGACATCGGTTGCAGAGGTTCAAATCGAAACCAATGTACAGTATTGCTTAAAGTCAAACCAATTTAATGTACGTAATTAAACGTAATGACACTTTCCATATTTTTCTTATCTGCTTGTACAGACGGTTGGGATTTTCTGTAAAGCCAGAAATTATGGAAAACCTTTTATTCCACTGTGGAACAATCAACTTATTTGTTATTATCCATTATGTTTATAGAAAAAGGACGGGTTACTATTGTTACTTTATCTATGACTTGTTTGTGACCATTAATTTTCCAAGTCTTTGGGTTTAAAATAAGATTTAGGTTTTTATTGTAGATATTTAGTAAAGTTTTGTTCCGATTATGACATATAAGAAAATGATTGTACATATTTTCTTGTAGGCATCACAAAACTTTATAAAAAAGAATAAAGAGAAAGTCAGTTTGTAAAAAATACCATAGAACTTTGTTATCTTGACCACAGATGAGTAACATATGTCTATGCAAATGCATGGTCCAAAATCTACTTCTTTATGGTACATTTTATGTTTTATATGTAAATGTAAACATTGTTTTTTATCATTCCTTAATGTATTATCTGATCTCAATGTCAATATCTTGGTAATCAATATATGTATATGAACTTTTTTTTGAATATATGTATGTAGTTTTTATTGTCGAAATTGTATTGAAAAGTGTTGCAACGCTTTAATTTCTCAAAACATAAAGACAACATACTCTTCTGAAGTTTGTGACAAGATTAAAATTTAGTTCCAATATGCATTCTTGTTCAACAAAGTTTTTTCTTTTTGAAAATAAGATGCAAGTTAATACTATGAAATAAATCTTAAACACTTAGCTTGCTACATTTGTTAATAACCCAGACTATTTCTTAGTCATTTTCTTAACACTGACAGACAAAGGTGCCTAGAATGATTTTGCTCTGATATTTCATTGAGCTCTTTTGGCAATGTCTGACATGAATGTCATTGAATGGAGCATATTGTAAGAGAGTTCGGATGAGTTATGACCAGGTCCATTTTCTGAAATAATAAAAAGTATATTTAAAACTCCATAATAGATGTGAATTTAAATGGTGCACAATGAACAGGGGCCATTTTAGTCAAGAGTGTATGTTACTATATTTTCAGTGTTCCCTCTCTAAATAAAGATGGGTTTTAAGGATATATCCAATATTTTGGACAAAGTTTTTCCCCCTTAAACAACTTAAATAAAAATGTTTCCGGAAATGATCACATGAAGAACTGTTTATTGACATCCTACATATATGTAAAAAAAATCATATCATCATCCCGGTAATCTGCTCTGACGTTGATTTCTATTTTAAGCAGAACCACAAACCCCCACCCCCTCCCCATCATGCTTATTTACAGATTAAGAAAGAACGAATATTCAGAGCAATTTGTTAAAAGCATTGCACTGTCTAACGATTGAGGTAATGTTCAAAATCTAAGATATGAGTTCATGCAAAGATTATGTCTAATTTCCCCCAAACAGTGAAAAAATATTGATACATGCACTTTTTAACAAACTGTTAGATATCCTCATTTATTTTATATCTCCTTTCTTCATCTTTTGTGTTTGTTTATTGTCCCACCAACAGTATCCCAGTTATCTGAGTATCCACTTGAAGCAGATATAGTGCTGCCTTCACTGTGTATAGCAAACCCTGAACACCTGGCATGATACCACACCCAGTCACGTTATCCTAACACTGGGGAAACCAGTTGTGTACCTACCCTAATATTTGCTTAAATAAATTTAATTATTTTTTATGACTTTACTGACATTTCTGTTTTTAAATAACATAAACAATTTCATTCACTTATCTTCAAGTGAACATGCACTGGTTACATATTGAAGCATCACTATACAGGCTGGCACAAAACAACATAGGTATTGTAATCATGGTCATATATGTATTATAAAGTTTAGTTTTGAAAGTTCAAGTTCAAGATTGTTAATGTGAATTATTATCCATAGTCACAAGACGGGTACGGAAAAACAGCAGAATGGCTTGCCAGTTGTTTAAACACTTTTATTCTGAATATAACAGAAATTTAAATAACACAGTGGAGTTCCAACAATTTATTACAATGGATATTCCATTACAAATATATATGACGTGTCTTCTAGAATCAAGGAATTCCTTCTATGTCTACAGAGTCACAACAGCCTAATATATAGCCATCTGTCATAAGAAGCCAAATTCTTAAGCAATAAATTTTGTAAATTATTAATTATCAATATTATTTCGGCTTCCTTTGATTTGGCCCTACATGCTTCTTTTATGATGTAATGACAGATATATCACCAGACAGGTACCAGCTGGTAACCAAAGCAAGCTTAATGCACAGCACACTGAGCACAGCTAAATGACTCTTAGATTTTGCATAATTAACCCCAGACTCAGCCAGCGGTCATTATAAAATGATTGTGAAACATCTGGACAGTTTGTGCTTTACCCAAGATTAATTGACTTAAGAAATATCATCATTTGGACATCCAAAATAATACAAATAATGGAACATTATTTGAATAAGATTATATTGAAGTATAAGTAGAATATTTCATATCTACATTAAATGACAATCATTTTGAAATCTGAGACTTATTTCACATATGCCAGATTATTGAAATACAATGTTATAATGTAAAACAAAAAAGATACAATAATACTTATGATGCATTACATAATTAAAAGATAGCATCATAATATATGTATGAAAGCCATTTAAAACAAGGTATAAGCCATGTGATTTATAGGGATGGGAAAATTGTTAATTATGTAAAACTTGAACGATAATAGGCTTCCTTTAAAATACAGATGACAAAAAAAAAATTAAGATCAAATTTTATCTTTAATCAAACGAATTTTAATTATGCAATAGGCCATAAGTTCCATCTCAAAAAGATTACCCTTCATGCCTCCCTACGTTTTTTTAATACCGTACAGCATTCGATCCTTTTTACTTTTACAATGGATCTAGATTTAACCAATATACGTGTTTAAGCTTTATAGTTCATCATTATATTTTACGTACGAAGTAGACTCAAGCAAGCGCCATAAATCCATTTAAGGCCTGCATAATAGACCTAGACAGTTTACGCACGTAATAGTCATTGCTCATCATTGTTTTATGTAGGTATATAATGCATCACAATTTCAAACTATTTGTAAATCTTAGACACAATCTTAGAAAAAAAAAACTGAAAAAACCCTGAGATCTTATATGTTATGGCCTGGTGTATTATACGGACCATTTGTTTTGCACGAGTTGCTGTATAGGTTTTTGTACATCAAATGCAAATAAGTCTACCTTAAGTATTATTCCAAAGTGACCAAATTTGAGTTCTTGAGTCGATATTTATTTCTTGACTACCTGCAAATTTCAAAGATACACGCAGCAACATCAGCTTCTATTCATAATTTGGATCACGATGTAAAATTGAACATTACAGAAAATAGCGCTCACGTTATAACCATAGAACATTTCAAACAATGCATTAACGTTGCTAATTCAATAAAGAATTTATTTCCTTCAATACAAACAATTACAACTATGCAAAATGCATACTATTACTCTACTTATACTCACCAACTTGAACTGGTTGTAAAGATCAGAAGTTTACTACTTCAAATAATTACTCTTAAATGTGGTATCAGACTATTTTGTTTCTTTCCTGAAGCCAAATTGATTATTGTTACCAGAAAATGTCCCAGGAAATGATGTTATTTGTCCCCTACATCCATGTGAAAAGTAAAGCATAACACCCTATTGGTCTTTTCAAACATGTATTTCTTATCCGAGCTGCGCTGCACAGTTAGCTATTTTTAAACTGAGAAAACCACGTGACTACTTAAGTAGTTCTAGTACAGTTATCAGCTCTGACGTCGATATCTATTTTATGCTGAAATCCCCATGGAGCTTATTTATATATTTGGAAAAAATGAACCTAAAACGATTTCTTTCACAATCTGTTTGTTCAATAATTTAGACAGTGCAATAAACTGTCTTTACATAAACTTAAGTATTAATTATGCAGTATTTATGCCCTAATTCCCCAGAACAGATAGGGGTAAGACATTTGTTACATATATATGTATTATATATAGGCAAATTGTCGTTTACGACCTTAAATAGGGTCTAGAAATAAATCATTGACATCTTACTTTACAGATTGTTGCTTACTGAACGACGATGCTTATTGAACGACATTTACGTGACAACTACATAGAATAATGTTTGGGTGTGGTTTATGTAAAAAATGCCCCCACCCGCTTATTTAAAATCTCACTCTAACGAGAATGCATGCATGACAGACAAAACATGATGAAGACTTGTTTAACAGGTAACGAACAAACCAAACAAGACCAGCCACGCCCAGTGCACGAATATATCTTGTACAAACGATGGACGCTAACAAAGTAAAAACTGACAAAACAGTCGTGTTCAAATAAAACAATAATGATATATGCGTTAAAACAATACATTCACACAGACTGGTGGAATAAGACTCCTGTTCGCAATCAAACGTTTAAATACAGATGTTCTCTACAAAGGAATAGATACAAGGAGTAACTTTTAGTTCAAGTTTTAATTTGTATATCACTGGACTATGTGTTCAGGTCCCTTTTGTCAAGTCTGCATGTTGTGGTCACCCTAGGGCTCCCACCCGAGGACAAGGTGGACACGTGAATCAGACTGGAGAAGGTGGATGCCGCTGCCAATTGGCCTTAACAACTGGAGGGGACCCGCAACTATAATTCCGCTGATCAGAAAAATCAAGGACGTATGCAAGGTGACATAGTCGTAAACAAGATTATTCCCAAATGTTCTTCTCTATGACGTGGTCAAAAGGAGACGCTCAGGAAAAAAACAACAACACAGGTATTAGGTAACAAGCACAAAAAGGCGCCGTAAGAAGGAAATTTCTACAAAACTACAAAACGGTATTTGAAGATGTTTATCAAACATAGTATTTAAGTTTTCTTTTTTCTTCAGTTGCAATTTGAATATTCTGTTTTATGACCACGCCACCCGAAAGACAACATGAAGAACATGAAGATAATGTGAAATTGTGATTTATATATTTTATGAACAATTAAGTATGCTTAGTAGAAATCAACGTATTTTAAATTTATTTATACTTTTTCCGTGGTTAAAGTATAACTTTCCTACAGAAGTAAACATAAGAAGATTTGTAATATCATTACAAATTGATATAGAGAGGTGTCATTCTTCTGGACATACTGCCGTCGCTGGTACTCTGAAGAAAAATGGAATGAAAATGCAAATAATAACGAGAACAATAAAAATGAAATGTTGTACTATAATGAATACTTCAAAGGCAAACAGACTTTATATCTTGATATTTCTGCTACTAATTAATATGTAGTTATCATATTACTGGAGGAATCAAATGAGATGCGCGCAGGTAACTGCCGAAAATATCAGTGTTAAAAGCATTCATGTGCATGAACAAATTTAAAGTACAACTTAAAAGGGGATTTCTCTCTATATCAGATGAAAATAACAGACATCAAATTAACAATTTAAATTTACTTAAATTCATTCTATCAGTAGATACATTTCGAGTCAACATAATATCAAAGGGAGGGCAAAGATCAATATAAATGGGATGGCATTTGATCCCTCCAGTAGTATGATGAATACATAAAATTGAAGAAAAAAAACTTCGCCTTTACCAAGGTAAGTCTCGTTTATTTTTTTTTATTTTTCATTTTTATGACGTCATCAGTACTTCTGTTCTCCAATGCGATTTCAAAGTTTTTTGTTCGGACATATGATAAAACCACATGCATAGAGAAGTCGATGCAACTATTATATAAAAAGGTAAAAGTGAAGTATGTAATATATGTATCTACCTCTACTAGTTCTTACTGCTATTGTAACAAAGCATTGACAAAGGTTTGTTCCTTCTCCAACGGTAGAATTCACCAAAAGTACCGGAATGACCATCCAGCAGTCGATAGAATGATTTCAATAGGCACTGCCCGCTGTTTTGGCTTTAGATGTAGCTGCATTCAGATACTAAGTGGCTCGAAAAGATCCCCATTTATACCAGAGAAAACTATCACTGTACAAGTAAAGTCGCTGATGCGAAGCATCAAAGACGACGAAAAAAAAACTGGAACAGGTAAACCGGCTAAAGCAATATGGGAGCAAGTAACAAAGACATATTTAAAACGTTTTTATTTAAAGGTTTTGAAATTTAGTATACTTAATAAACTCTCGAGAGAAAGTATGTATAACGTATAGGCTTATTCCTGATATTAGAGAATGGTTTAAAACGAAATAAAAAAAACGAAACCATTTAATAGGTTTTCCAAGACGTTACATATTAAGAGAAAAGTTGCCAAAATTATTATAATTAACAATGAAACAAAACTGTACAAGCAGAAATTGCTCAAGTGCAGCAGCCTCACATTACACAAATAATTATTGTTCAGATAGTATTTGAACAGTGTTTAATATTTCCTAAACTTAACCTACTTCTCAAATTTAAAGTGAATGGATAAATACAAACTGTAAGTAACAGTAAAGACAGAACGATCTAGTATGTTCTTAATCCCGATGGAACTAATGTTGTAACAAAGCAATGTTATTTCCTAAGTATGTGCTGCTGCGGTTTTTATTAACTTAACAAAAGTTGCTGTTAAATGAAAAGTAGTTTGTCATTCAATAGAGGAAAGAAATGCTACAATAATAATTAATCTTATCATCCAAGATGGATATTACTTTCTTGTAAATCTGGGTGTAAGGACGTAATAATTAGTCCGAACATTAGTCTGTTTTTGTGAAATGTTCCTGTAATAGAAGTCTTGACAAGGAGTAAATCTAATGTCAGGTCTAGGGTTTGAACCCACAACCCTCCGATCCCGAGTCCATAAAGTTAACCTCTTCACCAAGAAGATTTCAACTATGTTATAAATGCTTTCTTGGTGTGTTTTAAACGTTTCTTTAATCATCATCAAAATCGTTATTTTTTTTTAATTTGTCATAATGGTCTTAATGTTAGAAATCGGAACAATCTGATCCCGAGTCTACAACCTTAACCTCTTGACCAAGAACGCTTCAAGAATATGTTAAATGCTTGCTTGGTGTGTTGAACGTTTCTCTTATGCAAGTGGATTAAACATCCGAATATTGAATAAGACCCTGTTAAAAACTTGTCGTGAAGAGACTAGTGATTGAATTTGATACCCTCCGATCCAAAACGTAATCAATTGATCACAAACACTTTAGAGATGCTATAAAAGTATTCCTGCATGCTGGCAGCACTGGAAATGCCATTTTCAGATTTGCGTGGACCTTACAGAAATCGTCGATTTACCTTTAAATGTTGCATAAACATTGCATCTGAAGTCAGATTTTACCGCTCAGAACAAACTTTCTCTGGCTATGGACTGTTTCGTTGCTAATAGGTAATCTCAGTTTGTTAGCATGCACTACGAACATCGAAGAACGTACCGAAGAGCATTCCTATCTGCTTTCGTAAGTAAGAGCGCATAGAGTCCCCATGTACATTTATTTACCGAATATGGACCAGTATTTTATCAGGGTTATTGTAAAGGGTGGTAATAATAATGTGCAGCGGAAGTAGTACCCCTGACATAAAGTAATTTTAATATTATAAGATATTATTTTGTTTTTGACTCTATTTGCTATAATGAAGATAATCTCATGCAATTTGGCGCAAAACAAAGCTGAAACATTGTAGAGGTATGAAAATTAAAAATAACAGCGCTCCTATGCTCAATAAAGGACTGATCTATTTAGACCGGAACTCATAATTTCACTGAAAACGTGCGGGTACGCAATGCAAAATCGACGACGCCAACCCCATCGTCAACCACTAAAGTTGTAAGTTGCTGCAACGCAAACAATAAACATCTATACTGTTTAAGATAAACTATTCATATAGAAGTACACTCAAGAGCTCATCACAAATAAATGTATACACTTCAAAGTGTCACATTTTCGACTTTTTATCTCGTCTCTTTGACGCAATTGATGACCGGTTCTTATTTGTCTTTATACATTTTTTTAAATCGAAACTCTCTCTGTACACGTTAATTATATTTATGTAAATGACTTACTAAGCATTTTCAAATAAAGATATATATGACAGCAAACTCAATCATGCCGATGCAAGGGCCCCGGAAAATATGAGTCGAGTGTTATTTATCTGCTTGTATCTGTGCTATTTACATAGTTATTCTCACAATGTATATCGATTCAAGTCTCCATGCTTCCTATAAAGAATAATATATATTATAATGATGTCCTTGATGTTATAAATATTTAGGCTTTTGTTATTAATATTGATATTAATATAACATTAACTTTAATGGTGACAAGGTACGAATATTATTCGGTCATTATAAACACCCTTCATAAATCGGATCACCAAAGGATGGCTACCTGAAGGAAAACCATCAACTACCATATAAACTGTAGATAATGCACTTCGTGCAGTGTTCAAAGAACTGTATCCTAAATTATTCGTAAACAGTTGAGAAAGTCTAAAATATCATTTAAAAAAGATGCTTGAAATGAATCAATTTTCTTCTCCTTACAGAAAGAAAACCATCAACTGACATATGAGTACTACTTCTTTGTGCAATATCTCCATGATCTGATAAAAATGTTAATAGGCTCCTTCGAAAGACTCCTGTTTTGTAAGGATAACCTGATAGATTGCACACAATCAACCTCTGTTTCTTGTTTATTCCTGCCATCATCAGAAGATTTGGATTTCACTAACTAATCCGTGGATTGTCTGTCAGTAATGGTCACCAAAGCGGAGTTGTCCACAGTGGGCACACGAAAATGCAGTTGTTCTAGTCTTGAAGAATTTTCTACCTGCTGTCACCTGACTGAAAGGTGGAAACATGTAACACATGTGTTAAATGACCATTTCATAGAAAACGCATCGATATAGCATGCATCAGGGTCTGGTTGCCAAGAAACATTAGTTTCTGTCTGTTTGTTCAGTGTTGAAGGACACAAATCTATGTCAGTTTTACCCTGCGTGAGTCTTGAACACATAATAATTAAGCATTCATTTTACATTCTCATTAAACTGTCTAGAACTTCTTACTATCTTCTTGTTTTCAATGCCTGGAACAAAGGAAACAGAAATCCAGATATTTCAAGCCATGCACCATTTTCAGAGTGTTAAAGCGAGAATATTACACATCCAAGACCTCCATGTAAATGATATATAAATGCAGCACATATTGTCTGATTTCAATTCACACGCATATTTGTCATTCCAATGAAAAGCAACAAGTAACTCTAGATAGCTGACTCGCTATTTGTGCATCGATCTTTACGATCCTTGCTCAATTTAACGAATAATCCAATTAAGGTTAAATCAATGCTTAATTAAGACAAGTTCTTAGTAATAATAAATTGGACGGTCCCATTTAGTAAGTTTATTTTATTTCAAATAAGCTAATATGTTAACTATTTTGTTCTGTATGTAAAGCTGAATAATAGGTGTCGGGGCTTATATTAACAAATACAACTACCGGCTGTCCAAGAAAGGCCTTGTTGTATAATATATTGATGCGCAGTAAGGATTACTTAGTAGAGTTCCGTAGACTTTAAATGAAACCAGAGACATGAAACGTATTTCTTACAATTTATATAATTAAAAAAGTAGACGAATTGTTTAAAGTGATCTAACAATATATTATGGTTTAGAGTTTAGATGCGAAGGAATTTAATCACTAAAGCCGTAGGCGTGAGTTATTAAATTTGTACACGTATTTCGCAAAACTTTATATATCTGACGTGAGCTGAAGCAAACTTAAATTCTCTTTCCATTTTAGCACATTTATTGGGAAATAAAAAAAAAGAAATATGCACTACATTTATTTGGCTTTTAAACCAATGTCTGTTGAAATGATCGATTTCACTGCCTAATCTAATCTTTTGGGATACATTTTGTAATGCAAATATTACCACTGTTTTGGCATAACTGTTTGAAGAAAATAAGTTATTTAAAACATGATTATATCTTAACATATGAATATCAATATAAACAAATTAATTTAATACCATGAAAAACAACGGCATTAATCATTTTAGAAATTACCTCTCAAGCAAGGTCTTTTACAGATGAATCAAACATTATATAACTTAAAAGCTTGGTGTAGGTATATTTATATGTGGTATATGTCGTGGTAGTTTAAAGTCATTATAGAAATCCTAGAAATAATACACTGATACAAGACAGCCAAGGAAATCTAAACTATAGTTTACAGCTGTGTCAACATATGTTGTATCTGTTGACATTAATCTTTTCATTTAATAGCCTACAGTGTGATATGTCGTTATGTAACGTATGTCGGTGCTTTCCAACGGTCACTCATCAATACACCAGCAACAGTAACCGTTACTTAACTGAGCAACTTTAGAAGACGCTTAAACCGTCTCCCTAAAAAAGATAAGCCGGCAGCACGGCCGGTTTGATGTGCTTACATATCTACCTCTCTGACCGTTACAGTGGATACAAGATAAGCCGGCAGCACGGCCGGTTTGATGTGCTTACATATCTACCTCTCTGACCGTTACAGTAGATACAAGATAGGCCGGCAGCACGGCCGGTTTGATGTGCTTACATATCTACCTCTCTGACCGTTACTGTAGATACAAGATAAGCCGGCAGCACGGCCGGTTTGATGTGCTTACATATCTACCTCTCTGACCGTTACAGTAGATACAAGATAGGCCGGCAGCACGGCCGGTTTGATGTGCTTACATATCTACCTCTCTGACCGTTACTGTAGATACAAGATAAGCCGGCAGCACGGCCGGTTTGATGTGCTTACATATCTATCTCTCTGACCGTTACAGTAGATACAAGATAAGCCGGCAGCACGGCCGGTTTGATGTGCTTACATATCTACCTCTCTGACCGTTACAGTAGATACAAGATAAGCCGGCAGCACGGCCGGTTTGATGTGCTTACATATCTATCTCTCTGACCGTTACAGTAGATACAAGATAAGCCGGCAGCACGGCCGGTTTGATGTGCTTACATATCTACCTCTCTGACCGTTACAGTAGATACAAGATAAGCCGGCAGCACGGCCGGTTTGATGTGCTTACATATCTACCTCTCTGACCGTTACTGTAGATACAAGATAAGCCGGCAGCACGGCCGGTTTGATGTGCTTACATATCTACCTCTCTGACCGTTACTGTAGATACAAGATAAGCCGGCAGCACGGCCGGTTTGATGTGCTTACATATCTACCTCTCTGACCGTTACTGTAGATACAAGATAAGCCGGCAGCACGGCCGGTTTGATGTGCTTACATATCTACCTCTCTGACCGTTACTGTAGATACAAGATAAGCCGGCAGCACGGCCGGTTTGATGTGCTTACATATCTACCTCTCTGACCGTTACAGTAGATACAAGATAAGCCGGCAGCACGGCCGGTTTGATGTGCTTACATATCTACCTCTCTGACCGTTACAGTAGATACAAGATAAGCCGGCAGCACGGCCGGTTTGATGTGCTTACATATCTATCTCTCTGACCGTTACAGTAGATACAAGATAAGCCGG
Organism: Sinonovacula constricta; assembly: GCA_007844125.1. Lineage (NCBI taxonomy): Eukaryota > Metazoa > Mollusca > Bivalvia > Cardiida > Solecurtidae > Sinonovacula > Sinonovacula constricta. The sequence goes on along the minus strand of CM017561.1, from coordinate 34,490,429 downwards.
CAGCACGGCCGGTTTGATGTGCTTACATATCTACCTCTCTGACCGTTACTGTAGATACAAGATAGGCCGGCAGCACGGCCGGTTTGATGTGCTTACATATCTACCTCTCTGACCGTTACAGTGGATACAAGATAAGCCGGCAGCACGGCCGGTTTGATGTGCTTACATATCTACCTCTCTGACCGTTACTGTAGATACAAGATAGGCCGGCAGCACGGCCGGTTTGATGTGCTTACATATCTATCTCTCTGACCGTTACAGTAGATACAAGATAAGCCGGCAGCACGGCCGGTTTGATGTGCTTACATATCTACCTCTCTGACCGTTACTGTAGATACAAGATAGGCCGGCAGCACGGCCGGTTTGATGTGCTTACATATCTACCTCTCTGACCGTTACTGTAGATACAAGATAAGCCGGCAGCACGGCCGGTTTGATGTGCTTACATATCTACCTCTCTGACCGTTACTGTAGATACAAGATAAGCCGGCAGCACGGCCGGTTTGATGTGCTTACATATCTACCTCTCTGACCGTTACTGTAGATACAAGATAAGCCGGCAGCACGGCCGGTTTGATGTGCTTACATATCTACCTCTCTGACCGTTACTGTAGATACAAGATAAGCCGGCAGCACGGCCGGTTTGATGTGCTTACATATCTACCTCTCTGACCGTTACTGTAGATACAAGATAAGCCGGCAGCACGGCCGGTTTGATGTGCTTACATATCTACCTCTCTGACCGTTACAGTGGATACAAGATAAGCCGGCAGCACGGCCGGTTTGATGTGCTTACATATCTACCTCTCTGACCGTTACAGTGGATACAAGATAAGCCGGCAGCACGGCCGGTTTGATGTGCTTACATATCTACCTCTCTGACCGTTACTGTAGATACAAGATAAGCCGGCAGCACGGCCGGTTTGATGTGCTTACATATCTACCTCTCTGACCGTTACAGTAGATACAAGATAAGCCGGCAGCACGGCCGGTTTGATGTGCTTACATATCTACCTCTCTGACCGTTACAGTGGATACAAGATAAGCCGGCAGCACGGCCGGTTTGATGTGCTTACATATCTACCTCTCTGACCGTTACAGTGGATACAAGATAAGCCGGCAGCACGGCCGGTTTGATGTGCTTACATATCTACCTCTCTGACCGTTACAGTGGATACAAGATAAGCCGGCAGCACGGCCGGTTTGATGTGCTTACATATCTACCTCTCTGACCGTTACAGTAGATACAAGATAAGCCGGCAGCACGGCCGGTTTGATGTGCTTACATATCTACCTCTCTGACCGTTACAGTAGATACAAGATAAGCCGGCAGCACGGCCGGTTTGATGTGCTTACATATCTACCTCTCTGACCGTTACTGTAGATACAAGATAGGCCGGCAGCACGGCCGGTTTGATGTGCTTACATATCTACCTCTCTGACCGTTACAGTAGATACAAGATAAGCCGGCAGCACGGCCGGTTTGATGTGCTTACATATCTACCTCTCTGACCGTTACTGTAGATACAAGATAAGCCGGCAGCACGGCCGGTTTGATGTGCTTACATATCTATCTCTCTGACCGTTACAGTAGATACAAGATAAGCCGGCAGCACGGCCGGTTTGATGTGCTTACATATCTACCTCTCTGACCGTTACTGTAGATACAAGATAGGCCGGCAGCACGGCCGGTTTGATGTGCTTACATATCTACCTCTCTGACCGTTACTGTAGATACAAGATAAGCCGGCAGCACGGCCGGTTTGATGTGCTTACATATCTACCTCTCTGACCGTTACTGTAGATACAAGATAAGCCGGCAGCACGGCCGGTTTGATGTGCTTACATATCTACCTCTCTGACCGTTACTGTAGATACAAGATAAGCCGGCAGCACGGCCGGTTTGATGTGCTTACATATCTATCTCTCTGACCGTTACAGTAGATACAAGATAAGCCGGCAGCACGGCCGGTTTGATGTGCTTACATATCTACCTCTCTGACCGTTACAGTGGATACAAGATAAGCCGGCAGCACGGCCGGTTTGATGTGCTTACATATCTACCTCTCTGACCGTTACAGTAGATACAAGATAAGCCGGCAGCACGGCCGGTTTGATGTGCTTACATATCTACCTCTCTGACCGTTACTGTAGATACAAGATAGGCCGGCAGCACGGCCGGTTTGATGTGCTTACATATCTACCTCTCTGACCGTTACTGTAGATACAAGATAAGCCGGCAGCACGGCCGGTTTGATGTGCTTACATATCTACCTCTCTGACCGTTACTGTAGATACAAGATAGGCCGGCAGCACGGCCGGTTTGATGTGCTTACATATCTACCTCTCTGACCGTTACAGTAGATACAAGATAAGCCGGCAGCACGGCCGGTTTGATGTGCTTACATATCTACCTCTCTGACCGTTACTGTAGATACAAGATAGGCCGGCAGCACGGCCGGTTTGATGTGCTTACATATCTACCTCTCTGACCGTTACTGTAGATACAAGATAGGCCGGCAGCACGGCCGGTTTGATGTGCTTACATATCTACCTCTCTGACCGTTACAGTAGATACAAGAAAAGCCGGCAGCACGGCCGGTTTGATGTGCTTACATATCTACCTCTCTGACCGTTACAGTAGATACAAGATAAGCCGGCAGCACGGCCGGTTTGATGTGCTTACATATCTATCTCTCTGACCGTTACAGTAGATACAAGATAAGCCGGCAGCACGGCCGGTTTGATGTGCTTACATATCTACCTCTCTGACCGTTACTGTAGATACAAGATAGGCCGGCAGCACGGCCGGTTTGATGTGCTTACATATCTACCTCTCTGACCGTTACAGTGGATACAAGATAAGCCGGCAGCACGGCCGGTTTGATGTGCTTACATATCTACCTCTCTGACCGTTACAGTGGATACAAGATAAGCCGGCAGCACGGCCGGTTTGATGTGCTTACATATCTACCTCTCTGACCGTTACAGTAGATACAAGAAAAGCCGGCAGCACGGCCGGTTTGATGTGCTTACATATCTACCTCTCTGACCGTTACTGTAGATACAAGAAAAGCCGGCAGCACGGCCGGTTTGATGTGCTTACATATCTACCTCTCTGACCGTTACAGTAGATACAAGATAAGCCGGCAGCACGGCCGGTTTGATGTGCTTACATATCTACCTCTCTGACCGTTACAGTAGATACAAGATAAGCCGGCAGCACGGCCGGTTTGATGTGCTTACATATCTACCTCTCTGACCGTTACTGTAGATACAAGATAGGCCGGCAGCACGGCCGGTTTGATGTGCTTACATATCTACCTCTCTGACCGTTACAGTAGATACAAGATAAGCCGGCAGCACGGCCGGTTTGATGTGCTTACATATCTACCTCTCTGACCGTTACTGTAGATACAAGATAAGCCGGCAGCACGGCCGGTTTGATGTGCTTACATATCTACCTCTCTGACCGTTACAGTAGATACAAGATAAGCCGGCAGCACGGCCGGTTTGATGTGCTTACATATCTACCTCTCTGACCGTTACTGTAGATACAAGATAAGCCGGCAGCACGGCCGGTTTGATGTGCTTACATATCTACCTCTCTGACCGTTACAGTAGATACAAGATAAGCCGGCAGCACGGCCGGTTTGATGTGCTTACATATCTATCTCTCTGACCGTTACAGTAGATACAAGATAAGCCGGCAGCACGGCCGGTTTGATGTGCTTACATATCTACCTCTCTGACCGTTACAGTGGATACAAGATAAGCCGGCAGCACGGCCGGTTTGATGTGCTTACATATCTACCTCTCTGACCGTTACAGTGGATACAAGATAAGCCGGCAGCACGGCCGGTTTGATGTGCTTACATATCTACCTCTCTGACCGTTACAGTGGATACAAGATAAGCCGGCAGCACGGCCGGTTTGATGTGCTTACATATCTATCTCTCTGACCGTTACTGTAGATACAAGATAGGCCGGCAGCACGGCCGGTTTGATGTGCTTACATATCTACCTCTCTGACCGTTACAGTGGATACAAGATAAGCCGGCAGCACGGCCGGTTTGATGTGCTTACATATCTATCTCTCTGACCGTTACAGTAGATACAAGATAAGCCGGCAGCACGGCCGGTTTGATGTGCTTACATATCTACCTCTCTGACCGTTACTGTAGATACAAGATAAGCCGGCAGCACGGCCGGTTTGATGTGCTTACATATCTACCTCTCTGACCGTTACTGTAGATACAAGATAAGCCGGCAGCACGGCCGGTTTGATGTGCTTACATATCTACCTCTCTGACCGTTACAGTAGATACAAGATAAGCCGGCAGCACGGCCGGTTTGATGTGCTTACATATCTACCTCTCTGACCGTTACAGTAGATACAAGATAAGCCGGCAGCACGGCCGGTTTGATGTGCTTACATATCTACCTCTCTGACCGTTACTGTAGATACAAGATAAGCCGGCAGCACGGCCGGTTTGATGTGCTTACATATCTATCTCTCTGACCGTTACAGTAGATACAAGATAAGCCGGCAGCACGGCCGGTTTGATGTGCTGACATATCTACCTCTCTGACCGTTACAGTAGATACAAGATAAGCCGGCAGCACGGCCGGTTTGATGTGCTTACATATCTACCTCTCTGACCGTTACTGTAGATACAAGATAAGCCGGCAGCACGGCCGGTTTGATGTGCTTACATATCTACCTCTCTGACCGTTACTGTAGATACAAGATAGGCCGGCAGCACGGCCGGTTTGATGTGCTTACATATCTATCTCTCTGACCGTTACAGTAGATACAAGATAAGCCGGCAGCACGGCCGGTTTGATGTGCTTACATATCTACCTCTCTGACCGTTACAGTAGATACAAGATAAGCCGGCAGCACGGCCGGTTTGATGTGCTTACATATCTACCTCTCTGACCGTTACTGTAGATACAAGAAAAGCCGGCAGCACGGCCGGTTTGATGTGCTTACATATCTACCTCTCTGACCGTTACAGTAGATACAAGATAAGCCGGCAGCACGGCCGGTTTGATGTGCTTACATATCTACCTCTCTGACCGTTACTGTAGATACAAGATAAGCCGGCAGCACGGCCGGTTTGATGTGCTTACATATCTACCTCTCTGACCGTTACAGTAGATACAAGATAAGCCGGCAGCACGGCCGGTTTGATGTGCTTACATATCTACCTCTCTGACCGTTACAGTAGATACAAGATAAGCCGGCAGCACGGCCGGTTTGATGTGCTTACATATCTACCTCTCTGACCGTTACAGTAGATACAAGATAAGCCGGCAGCACGGCCGGTTTGATGTGCTGACATATCTACCTCTCTGACCGTTACAGTAGATACAAGATAAGCCGGCAGCACGGCCGGTTTGATGTGCTGACATATCTATCTCTCTGACCGTTACAGTGGATACAAGATAAGCCGGCAGCACGGCCGGTTTGATGTGCTTACATATCTACCTCTCTGACCGTTACTGTAGATACAAGATAAGCCGGCAGCACGGCCGGTTTGATGTGCTTACATATCTACCTCTCTGACCGTTACAGTAGATACAAGATAAGCCGGCAGCACGGCCGGTTTGATGTGCTTACATATCTACCTCTCTGACCGTTACAGTAGATACAAGATAAGCCGGCAGCACGGCCGGTTTGATGTGCTTACATATCTATCTCTCTGACCGTTACAGTAGATACAAGATAGGCCGGCAGCACGGCCGGTTTGATGTGCTTACATATCTACCTCTCTGACCGTTACAGTAGATACAAGATAAGCCGGCAGCACGGCCGGTTTGATGTGCTTACATATCTACCTCTCTGACCGTTACTGTAGATACAAGATAAGCCGGCAGCACGGCCGGTTTGATGTGCTTACATATCTATCTCTCTGACCGTTACAGTGGATACAAGATAAGCCGGCAGCACGGCCGGTTTGATGTGCTTACATATCTACCTCTCTGACCGTTACTGTAGATACAAGATAAGCCGGCAGCACGGCCGGTTTGATGTGCTTACATATCTACCTCTCTGACCGTTACAGTAGATACAAGATAAGCCGGCAGCACGGCCGGTTTGATGTGCTTACATATCTACCTCTCTGACCGTTACTGTAGATACAAGATAAGCCGGCAGCACGGCCGGTTTGATGTGCTTACATATCTACCTCTCTGACCGTTACAGTAGATACAAGATAAGCCGGCAGCACGGCCGGTTTGATGTGCTTACATATCTACCTCTCTGACCGTTACAGTGGATACAAGATAAGCCGGCAGCACGGCCGGTTTGATGTGCTTACATATCTACCTCTCTGACCGTTACTGTAGATACAAGATAGGCCGGCAGCACGGCCGGTTTGATGTGCTTACATATCTACCTCTCTGACCGTTACTGTAGATACAAGATAAGCCGGCAGCACGGCCGGTTTGATGTGCTTACATATCTATCTCTCTGACCGTTACAGTAGATACAAGATAAGCCGGCAGCACGGCCGGTTTGATGTGCTTACATATCTACCTCTCTGACCGTTACAGTAGATACAAGATAAGCCGGCAGCACGGCCGGTTTGATGTGCTTACATATCTATCTCTCTGACCGTTACTGTAGATACAAGATAAGCCGGCAGCACGGCCGGTTTGATGTGCTTACATATCTACCTCTCTGACCGTTACAGTAGATACAAGATAAGCCGGCAGCACGGCCGGTTTGATGTGCTTACATATCTACCTCTCTGACCGTTACAGTAGATACAAGATAAGCCGGCAGCACGGCCGGTTTGATGTGCTTACATATCTACCTCTCTGACCGTTACAGTAGATACAAGATAAGCCGGCAGCACGGCCGGTTTGATGTGCTTACATATCTACCTCTCTGACCGTTACAGTAGATACAAGATAAGCCGGCAGCACGGCCGGTTTGATGTGCTTACATATCTACCTCTCTGACCGTTACTGTAGATACAAGATAAGCCGGCAGCACGGCCGGTTTGATGTGCTTACATATCTACCTCTCTGACCGTTACAGTAGATACAAGATAAGCCGGCAGCACGGCCGGTTTGATGTGCTTACATATCTACCTCTCTGACCGTTACAGTAGATACAAGATAAGCCGGCAGCACGGCCGGTTTGATGTGCTTACATATCTACCTCTCTGACCGTTACAGTAGATACAAGATAAGCCGGCAGCACGGCCGGTTTGATGTGCTTACATATCTACCTCTCTGACCGTTACTGTAGATACAAGATAAGCCGGCAGCACGGCCGGTTTGATGTGCTTACATATCTACCTCTCTGACCGTTACTGTAGATACAAGATAAGCCGGCAGCACGGCCGGTTTGATGTGCTTACATATCTACCTCTCTGACCGTTACTGTAGATACAAGATAAGCCGGCAGCACGGCCGGTTTGATGTGCTTACATATCTACCTCTCTGACCGTTACTGTAGATACAAGATAAGCCGGCAGCACGGCCGGTTTGATGTGCTTACATATCTACCTCTCTGACCGTTACTGTAGATACAAGATAAGCCGGCAGCACGGCCGGTTTGATGTGCTTACATATCTACCTCTCTGACCGTTACTGTAGATACAAGATAAGCCGGCAGCACGGCCGGTTTGATGTGCTTACATATCTACCTCTCTGACCGTTACAGTAGATACAAGATAAGCCGGCAGCACGGCCGGTTTGATGTGCTTACATATCTACCTCTCTGACCGTTACTGTAGATACAAGATAAGCCGGCAGCACGGCCGGTTTGATGTGCTTACATATCTATCTCTCTGACCGTTACTGTAGATACAAGATAAGCCGGCAGCACGGCCGGTTTGATGTGCTTACATATCTACCTCTCTGACCGTTACAGTAGATACAAGATAAGCCGGCAGCACGGCCGGTTTGATGTGCTTACATATCTACCTCTCTGACCGTTACTGTAGATACAAGATAAGCCGGCAGCACGGCCGGTTTGATGTGCTTACATATCTACCTCTCTGACCGTTACTGTAGATACAAGATAAGCCGGCAGCACGGCCGGTTTGATGTGCTTACATATCTACCTCTCTGACCGTTACTGTAGATACAAGATAGGCCGGCAGCACGGCCGGTTTGATGTGCTTACATATCTACCTCTCTGACCGTTACTGTAGATACAAGATAAGCCGGCAGCACGGCCGGTTTGATGTGCTTACATATCTACCTCTCTGACCGTTACTGTAGATACAAGATAAGCCGGCAGCACGGCCGGTTTGATGTGCTTACATATCTACCTCTCTGACCGTTACAGTAGATACAAGATAAGCCGGCAGCACGGCCGGTTTGATGTGCTTACATATCTACCTCTCTGACCGTTACAGTAGATACAAGATAAGCCGGCAGCACGGCCGGTTTGATGTGCTTACATATCTACCTCTCTGACCGTTACTGTAGATACAAGATAAGCCGGCAGCACGGCCGGTTTGATGTGCTTACATATCTACCTCTCTGACCGTTACTGTAGATACAAGATAAGCCGGCAGCACGGCCGGTTTGATGTGCTTACATATCTACCTCTCTGACCGTTACTGTAGATACAAGAAAAGCCGTTGATGCGAAGCGTCAAAGGCGACTCAACAATTGCAACAATTAAATAAGTTAAAGCAATATGAGAGCAAGTAACTAAGACATATCTGAAAGTTATACTTTTTGTTTAAATGATTTCTGTATATTATAATCTCCAGATTAAATATGTATAATGTTAATTCCCGAGACCATATAATGATTTAAAATAATATCAAAAGCAAAACCGACATCATTTAATGTTTTCCAAGAGGTTACCTATGAAGAAGAAAAGAAAAAGTTGTCGACATATTTACAATTAACTATAAAACTTAAGTGAACAGGCAGAAAATGCATATATGCACCAGCCTCACATTACACAAATCATTATTGTTTAGGTAATACTTTTCTGGAATACGGCATGTTCTTTCTTTTCACGGATTCTTATTATTTATTTTCAAAGTTGTTTTGTATGGAAGCCTTTTTGTATCTGGGTTATGTTTACAAAGAACAATGTTTATTATTTACTTAACATAACCTACTAGACACATGAAGTCAAACTGAGAGAAAAAGCAAAACGATCTGGTATGTCCTTAATCCCGATTGAACTGGAGATGTAACAAAGTATTGTTAGTAAGTAAGTAAGTGCTACTGTGATTTATAATTACACACTGAACTGACATTAAGAATACAACTTAACAAAAGTTGCTGTCAAGTGAAAGGCTGTATGTCATTCAATATAGGATCTAAATACAAGTACTACAAAATATCAAACTGACTTATTATGAAAGCAATATTTTAATATTACTCCAACATGGATACTTCTATGTAACAAATCTGGGTTTAAGGCAATAATAACGAGTCATATTTTGTTTTTTGAAAAATGTTCAAGATAGACTTTTCCCCAGGTGCAAACTTCAGTGAGCATGCCATATGCGAGCGTCGCGCTCCAGCGCCAGTAAACTCTGTAAAATGCTCCTTGTTTTAAAAGGTTAAAAACTTGGACGTGTTAGAATGTATTTGAAATTATGGCTTTTTTAGATTTCTTGTTTGTTATTATTGAAAGAATCCCTACAGGTGCTGTATTAACCAGCGCATTGTGTGACCATTCACGTCACCCGTCCCTACAGGTGCTGTAGGTGTATCAACCAGCGCATTTGGTGATCATTCACGTCACCCGTGACGTGCTGTAGGTGTATCAACCATCGCATTGTGTGACCATTCACGTCACTCGTCCCTACAGGTGCTGTAGGTGTATCAACTAGCGCGTCGTGTGACCATTCACGTCACCCGTCACGTGCTGTAGGTGTATCAACCAGCGCATTGTGTGACCATTCACGTCATCCGTCACGTGCTGTAGGTGTAACAACCAGCGCATTGTGTGACCATTCACGTCACCCGTCAGGTGTTGTAGTTGTATCAACCAGCGCATTGTGTGACCTTTCACGTCACCCGTCACGTGTTGTAGGTGTTTCAACCAGGGCATTGTGTGACCATTCACGTCACCCGTCACGTGTTGTAGGTGTTTCAACCAGGGCATTGTGTGACCATTCACGTCACCCGTCACGTGCTGTAGGTGTATCAACCAGTGCATTGTGTGACCATTCACGTCACCCGTCACGGGCTGTAGGTGTATCAACCAGCGCATTGTGTGACCATTCACGTCACCCGTCCCTACAGGTGCTGTAGGTGTGTCAACCAGCTCATTGTGTGACCATTCACGTCACCCGTCACATGCTGTAGGTGTATCAACCAGCGCATTGTGTAACCATTCACGTCACCCGTCAAGTGCTGTAGGTGTATCAACCAGCTCATTGTGTGACCATTCACGTCACCCGTCAAATGCTGTAGGTGTATCAACCAGCGCATTGTGTGACCATTCACGTCACCCGTCACGTGCTGTAGGTGTATCAACCAGCTCATTGTGTGACCATTCACGTCACCCGTCACGTGCTGTAGGTGTATCAACCAGCGCATTGTGTGACCATTCACGTCACCCGTCAAGTGCTGTAGGTATATCAACAAGCGCATTGTGTGACCATTCACGTCACCCGTCACGTGCTGTAGGTGTATCAACCAGCGCATTGTGTAACCATTTACGTCACCCGTCCCTACAGGTGCTGTAGGTGTATCAACCAGCGCATTGTGTGACCATCCACGTCACCCGTCACCCGTCCCTACAGGTGCTGTAGGTGTATCAACCAGCGCATTTGGTGATCATTCACGTCACCCGTGACGTGCTGTAGGTGTATCAACCATCGCATTATGTGACCATTCACGTCACTCGTCCCTACAGGTGTTGTAGGTGTATCAACCAGCGCATTGTGTGACCATTCACGTCATCCGTCACGTGCTGTAGGTGTAACAACCAGCGCATTGTGTGACAATATACGTCACCCCATCAAGTGCTGTAGGTGTATCAACAAGCGCATTGTGTGACCATTCACGTCACCCGTCACGTGCTGTAGGTGTATCAACCAGCGCATTGTGTGACCATTTACGTCACCCGTCCCTACAGGTCCTGTAGGTGTATCAACCAGCGCATTGTGTGACCATTCACGTCATCCGTCACGTGCTGTATGTGTAACAACCAGCGCATTGTATGACCATTCACGTCACCCGTCAAGTGCTGTAGGTGTATCAACAAGCGCATTGTGTGACCATTCACGTCACCCGTCACGTGCTGTAGGTGTATCAACCAGCGCATTGTGTGACCATTTACGTCACCCGTCCCTACAGGTGCTGTAGGTGTATCAACCAGCGCATTGTGTGACCATCCACGTCACCCGTCACCCGTCCCTACAGGTGCTGTAGGTGTATCAACCAGCGCATTTGGTGATCATTCACGTCACCCGTGACGTGCTGTAGGTGTATCAACCATCGCATTATGTGACCATTCACGTCACTCGTCCCTACAGGTGTTGTAGGTGTATCAAGCAGCGCATTGTGTGACCATTCACGTCACCAGTCCCTACAAGTGCTGTAGGTGTATCAACCAGCGCGTCGTGTGACCATTCACGTCACCCGTAACGTGCTGTAGGTGTATCAACCAGCGCATTGTGTGACCATTCACGTCACCCGTCAGGTGTTGTAGTTGTATCAACCAGCGCATTGTGTGACCTTTCACGTCACCCGTCACGTGTTGTAGGTGTTTCAACCAGGGCATTGTGTGACTATTCACGTCACCCGTCACGTGCTGTAGGTGTATCAACCAGTGCATTGTGTGACCATTCACGTCACCCGTCACGTGCTGTAGGTGAATCAACCAGCTCATTGTGTGACCATTCACGTCACCCGTCCCTACAGGTGCTGTAGGTGTGTCAACCAGCTCATTGTGTGACCATTCACGTCACCCGTCACATGCTGTAGGTGTATCAACCAGCGCATTGTGTAACCATTCACGTCACCCGTCAAGTGCTGTAGGTGTATCAACCAGCTCATTGTGTGACCATTCACGTCACCCGTCAAATGCTGTAGGTGTATCAACCAGCGCATTGTGTGACCATTCACGTCACCCGTCACGTGCTGTAGGTGTATCAACCAGCTCATTGTGTGACCATTCACGTCACCCGTCACGTGCTGTAGGTGTATCAACCAGCGCATTGTGTGACCATTCACGTCACCCGTCAAGTGCTGTAGGTGTATCAACCAGCTCATTGTGTGACCATTCACGTCACCCGTCATGTGCTGTAGGTGTAATAACCAGCTCATTGTGTGACCATTCACGTCACCCGTCAAGTGCTGTAGGTGTATCAACCAGCTCATTGTCTTACCATTCACGTCACCCGTCACGTGCTGTAGGTGTTTCAACCAGCGCATTGTGTGACCATTCACTCACCCGTCACGGGCTGTAGGTGTATCAACCAGGTCAATGTGTGACCATTCACGTCACCCGTCCCTACAGGTGCTGTAGGTGTGTCAACCAGCGCATTGTGTGACCATTCACGTCATCCGTCACGTGCTGTAGGTGTAACAACCAGCGCATTGTGTGACCATTCACGTCACCCGGCACGTGCTGTAGGTGTATCAACCAGCGCATTGTGTGACCATTTACGTCACCCGTCCCTACAGGTGCTGTAGGTGTATCAACCAGCGCATTGTGTGACCATCCACGTCACCCGTCACCCGTCCCTACAGGTGCTGTAGGTGTATCAACCAGCGCATTTGGTGATCATTCACGTCACCCGTGACGTGCTGTAGGTGTATCAACCATCGCATTATGTGATCATTCACGTCACTCGTCCCTACAGGTGTTGTAGGTGTATCAACCAGCGCATTGTGTGACCATTCACGTCATCCGTCACGTGCTGTAGGTGTATCAACCAGCGCATTGTGTGACCATTCACGTCACCCGTCAAGTGCTGTAGGTGTATCAACCAGCTCATTGTGTGACCATTCACGTCACCCGTCATGTGCTGTAGGTGTAATAACCAGCTCATTGTGTGACCGTTCACGTCACCCGTCAAGTGCTGTAGGTGTATCAACCAGCTCATTGTCTTACCATTCACGTCACCCGTCACGTGCTGTAGGTGTTTCAACCAGCGCATTGTGTGACCATTCACTCACCCGTCACGGGCTGTAGGTGTATCAACCAGGTCAATGTGTGACCATTCACGTCACCCGTCCCTACAGGTGCTGTAGGTGTGTCAACCAGCGCATTGTGTGACCATTCACGTCATCCGTCACGTGCTGTAGGTGTAACAACCAGCGCATTGTGTGACCATTCACGTCACCCGTCACGTGCTGTAGGTGTATCAACCAGCGCATTGTGTGACCATTTACGTCACCCGTCCCTACAGGTGCTGTAGGTGTATCAACCAGCGCATTGTGTGACCATCCACGTCACCCGTCACCCGTCCCTACAGGTGCTGTAGGTGTATCAACCAGCGCATTTGGTGATCATTCACGTCACCCGTGACGTGCTGTAGGTGTATCAACCATCGCATTATGTGATCATTCACGTCACTCGTCCCTACAGGTGTTGTAGGTGTATCAACCAGCGCATTGTGTGACCATTCACGTCATCCGTCACGTGCTGTAGGTGTAACAACCAGCGCATTGTGTGACAATATACGTCACCCCATCAAGTGCTGTAGGTGTATCAACAAGCGCATTGTGTGACCATTCACGTCACCCGTCACGTGCTGTAGGTGTATCAACCAGCGCATTGTGTGACCATTTACGTCACCCGTCCCTACAGGTCCTGTAGGTGTATCAACCAGCGCATTGTGTGACCATTCACGTCATCCGTCACGTGCTGTATGTGTAACAACCAGCGCATTGTATGACCATTCACGTCACCCGTCAAGTGCTGTAGGTGTATCAACAAGCGCATTGTGTGACCATTCACGTCACCCGTCACGTGCTGTAGGTGTATCAACCAGCGCATTGTGTGACCATTTACGTCACCCGTCCCTACAGGTGCTGTAGGTGTATCAACCAGCGCATTGTGTGACCATCCACGTCACCCGTCACCCGTCCCTACAGGTGCTGTAGGTGTATCAACCAGCGCATTTGGTGATCATTCACGTCACCCGTGACGTGCTGTAGGTGTATCAACCAGCGCATTGTGTGACCATTCACGTCACCCGTCAGGTGTTGTAGTTGTATCAACCAGCGCATTGTGTGACCTTTCACGTCACCCGTCACGTGTTGTAGGTGTTTCAACCAGGGCATTGTGTGACCATTCACGTCACCCGTCACGTGCTGTAGGTGTATCAACCAGTGCATTGTGTGACCATTCACGTCACCCGTCACGTGCTGTAGGTGAATCAACCAGCTCATTGTGTGACCATTCACGTCACCCGTCCCTACAGGTGCTGTAGGTGTGTCAACCAGCTCATTGTGTGACCATTCACGTCACCCGTCACATGCTGTAGGTGTATCAACCAGCGCATTGTGTAACCATTCACGTCACCCGTCAAGTGCTGTAGGTGTATCAACCAGCTCATTGTGTGACCATTCACGTCACCCGTCAAATGCTGTAGGTGTATCAACCAGCGCATTGTGTGACCATTCACGTCACCCGTCACGTGCTGTAGGTGTATCAACCAGCTCATTGTGTGACCATTCACGTCACCCGTCACGTGCTGTAGGTGTATCAACCAGCGCATTGTGTGACCATTCACGTCACCCGTCAAGTGCTGTAGGTGTATCAACCAGCTCATTGTGTGACCATTCACGTCACCCGTCATGTGCTGTAGGTGTAATAACCAGCTCATTGTGTGACCATTCACGTCACCCGTCAAGTGCTGTAGGTGTATCAACCAGCTCATTGTCTTACCATTCATGTCACCCGTCACGTGCTGTAGGTGTTTCAACCAGCGCATTGTGTGACCATTCACTCACCCGTCACGGGCTGTAGGTGTATCAACCAGGTCAATGTGTGACCATTCACGTCACCCGTCCCTACAGGTGCTGTAGGTGTGTCAACCAGCGCATTGTGTGACCATTCACGTCATCCGTCACGTGCTGTAGGTGTAACAACCAGCGCATTGTGTGACCATTCACGTCACCCGTCACGTGCTGTAGGTGTATCAACCAGTGCATTGTGTGACCATTCACGTCACCCGTCACGTGCTGTAGGTGAATCAACCAGCTCATTGTGTGACCATTCACGTCACACGTCTCTACAGGTGCTGTAGGTGTGTCAACCAGCTCATTGTGTGACCATTCACGTCACCCGTCACATGCTGTAGGTGTATCAACCAGCGCATTGTGTGACCATTCACGTCACCCGTCAAGTGCTGTAGGTGTATCAACCAGCTCATTGTGTGACCATTCACGTCACCCGTCACATGCTGTAGGTGTATCAACCAGCGCATTGTGTGACCATTCACGTCACCCGTCACGTGCTGTAGGTGTATCAACCAGCTCATTGTGTGACCATTCACGTCACCCGTCACGTGCTGTAGGTGTATCAACCAGCGCATTGTGTGACCATTCACGTCACCCGTCAAGTGCTGTAGGTGTATCAACCAGCTCATTGTGTGACCATTCACGTCACCCGTCATGTGCTGTAGGTGTAATAACCAGCTCATTGTGTGACCATTCACGTCACCCGTCAAGTGCTGTAGGTGTATCAACCAGCTCATTGTCTTACCATTCACGTCACCCGTCACGTGCTGTAGGTGTTTCAACCAGCGCATTGTGTGACCATTCACTCACCCGTCACGGGCTGTAGGTGTATCAACCAGGTCATTGTGTGACCATTCACGTCACCCGTCCCTACAGGTGCTGTAGGTGTGTCAACCAGCGCATTGTGTGACCATTCACGTCATCCGTCTCGTGCTGTAGGTGTAACAACCAGCGCATTGTGTGACAATTTACGTCACCCGTCAAGTGCTGTAGGTGTATCAACAAGCGCATTGTGTGACCATTCACGTCACCCGTCACGTGCTGTAGGTGTATCAACCAGCGCATTGTGTGACCATTTACGTCACCCGTCCCTACAGGTGCTGTAGGTGTATCAACCAGCGCATTGTGTGACCATTCACGTCACCCGTCACGTGCTGTAAGTGTATCAACCAGCGCATTGTGTGACCATTTACGTCACCAATCACGTGCTGTAGGTGTATCAACCAGCGCATTGTATGACCATTCACGTCACCCGTCAAGTGCTGTAGGTGTATCAACTAGCGCATTGTGTGACCATTCACGTCACACGTCGCGTGCTGTAGATGTATGAACAAGGGCATTGTGTGACCATTCACGTCACCCGTCACGTACTGTAGGTGTATCAACCAGCGCATT
This sequence comes from Sinonovacula constricta, assembly GCA_007844125.1. NCBI lineage: Eukaryota > Metazoa > Mollusca > Bivalvia > Cardiida > Solecurtidae > Sinonovacula > Sinonovacula constricta. The sequence continues at coordinate 34,474,115 of CM017561.1, read as the reverse complement.
GTGTGACCATTCACGTCACCCGTCTCTACAGGTGCTGTAGGTGTGTCAACCAGCTCATTGTGTGACCATTCACGTCACCCGTCACATGCTGTATGTGTAACAACCAGCGCATTGTGTGACCATTCACGTCACCCGTCACGTGCTGTAGGTGTTTCAACCAGGGCATTGTGTGACCATTCACGTCACCCGTCACGTGCTGTAGGTGTATCAACCAGTGCATTGTGTGACCATTCACGTCACCCGTCACGTGCTGTAGGTGAATCAACCAGCTCATTGTGTGACCATTCACGTCACCCGTCTCTACAGGTGCTGTAGGTGTGTCAACCAGCTCATTGTGTGACCATTCACGTCACCCGTCACATGCTGTACGAGTATCAACCAGCGCATTGTGTGACCATTCACGTCACCCGTCAAGTGCTGTAGGTGTATCAACTAGCGCATTGTGTGACCATTCACGTCACACGTCGCGTGCTGTAGATGTATGAACAAGCGCATTGTGTGACCATTCACGTCACCCGTCAAGTGCTGTAGGTGTATCAACAAGCGCATTGTTTGACCATTCACGTCACCCGTCACGTGCTGTAGGTGTATCAACCAGCGCATTGTGTGACCATTTACGTCACCCTTCCCTACAGGTGCTGTAGGTGTATTAACCAGCGCATTGTGTGACCATCCACGTCACCCGTCACCCGTCCCTACAGGTGCTGTAGGTGTATCAACCAGCGCATTTGGTGATCATTCACGTCACCCGTGACGTGCTGTAGGTGTATCAACCATCGCATTATGTGACCATTCACGTCACTCGTCCCTACAGGTGTTGTAGGTGTATCAAGCAGCGCATTGTGTGACCATTCACGTCACCCGTCGCTACAGGTGCTGTAGGTGTATCAACCAGCGCGTCGTGTGACCATTCACGTCACCCGTAACGTGCTGTAGGTGTATCAACCAGCGCATTGTGTGACCATTCACGTCACCCGTCAGGTGTTGTAGTTGTATCAACCAGCGCATTGTGTGACCATTCACGTCACCCGTCACGTGTTGTAGGTGTTTCAACCAGGGCATTGTGTGACCATTCACGTCACCCGTCACGTGCTGTAGGTGTATCAACCAGTGCATTGTGTGACCATTCACGTCACCCGTCACGTGCTGTAGGTGAATCAACCAGCTCATTGTGTGACCATTCACGTCACCCGTCTCTACAGGTGCTGTAGGTGTGTCAACCAGCTCATTGTGTGACCATTCACGTCACCCGTCACATGCTGTAGGTGTATCAACCAGCGCATTGTGTGACCATTCACTCACCCGTCACGGGCTGTAGGTGTATCAACCAGCGCATTATGTGACCATTTACGTCACCCGTCCCTACAGGTGCTGTAGGTGTATCAACCAGCGCATTGTGTGACAATTCACGTCACCCGTCGCGTGCTGTAGGTGTATCAACCAGCGCATTGTGTGACCATTCACGTCACCCGTCAAGTGCTGTAGGTGTATCAACCAGCGCATTGTGTGACCATTCACGTCACCAATCACGTGCTTTAGGTGTATCAACCAGTGCATTGTGTGACCATTCACGTCACCCGTCACATGCTGTAGGTGTATCAACCAGCGCATTGTGTGACCATTCACGTCACCAATCACGTGCTGTAGGTGTATCAACCAGTGCATTGTGTGACCATTCACGTCACCCCTCACGTGCTGTAGGTGAATCAACCAGCTCATTGTGTGACCATTCACGTCACCCGTCTCTACAGGTGCTGTAGGTGTGTCAACCAGCTCATTGTGTGACCATTCACGTCACCCGTCACATGCTGTAGGTGTATCAACCAGCGCATTGTGTGACCATTCACGTCACCCGTCAAGTGCTGTAGGTGTATCAACCAGCTCATTGTGTGACCATTCACGTCACCCGTCATGTGCTGTAGGTGTAATAACCAGCTCATTGTGTGACCATTCACGTCACCCGTCAAGTGCTGTAGGTGTATCAACCAGCTCATTGTCTTACCGTTCACGTCACACGTCACGTGCTGTAGGTGTTTCAACCAGCGCATTGTGTGACCATTCACTCACCCGTCACGGGCTGTAGGTGTATCAACCAGGTCATTGTGTGACCATTCACGTCACCCGTCCCTACAGGTGCTGTAGGTGTGTCAACCAGCGCATTGTGTGACCATTCACGTCATCCGTCACGTGCTGTAGGTGTAACAACCAGCGCATTGTGTGACAATTTACGTCACCCGTCAAGTGCTGTAGGTGTATCAACAAGCGCATTGTGTGACCATTCACGTCACCCGTCACGTGCTGTAGGTGTATCAACCAGCGCATTATGTGACCATTTACGTCACCCGTCCCTACAGGTGCTGTAGGTGTATCAACCAGCGCATTGTGTGACCATTCACGTCACCCGTCACGTGCTGTAGGTGTATCAACCAGCGCATTGTGTGACCATTCACGTCACCAATCACGTGCTGTAGGTGTATCAACCAGCGCATTGTGTGACCATTCACGTCACACGTCGCGTGCTGTAGATGTATGAACAAGCGCATTGTGTGACCATTCACGTCACCCGTCACGTACTGTAGGTGTATCAACCAGCGCATTGTGTGACCATTCACGTCACCCATCACGTGCTGTAGGTGTATCAACCAGCGCATTGTGTGACCATTCACGTCACCCGTCACGTGCTGTAGGTGTATCAACCAGCGCATTGTGTGACCATTCACGTCACGCGTCACGTGCTGTAGGTTTATCAACCAGCTCATTGTGTGACCATTTACGTCACCCGTCCCTACAGGTGCTGTAGGTGTATCAACCAGCGCATTGTGTGACCATTCACGTCACCCGTCACGTGCTGTAGGTTTATCAACCAGCTCATTGTGTGACCATTTACGTCACCCGTCCCTACAGGTGCTGTAGGTGTATCAACCAGCGCATTGTGTGACCATTCACGTCACCCGTCCCTACAGGTGCTGTAGGTTTGTCAACCAACGCATAGTGTGACCATTAACGTTACCCGTCACGTGCTGTATGTGTTTCAACCAGCGCATTGTGCGACCATTCACGACACCCGTCAAGTGCTGTAGGTGTATCAACCAGCGCATTGTGTGACCATTCAAGTCACCCATCACGTGCTGAAGGTGTATCAACCAGCTCATTGTGTGACCATTCACGTCACCCGTCACGTGTTGTAGGTGTATCAACCAGCGCATTGTGTGACCATTCACGTCACCCGTCGCGTGCTGTAGATGTATGAACAAGCGCATTGTGTGACCATTCACGTCACCCGTCACCTGCTGTAGGTGTATGAACAAGCGCATTGTGTGACCATTCACGTCACGCGTCACGTACTGTAGATGTATCAACCAGCGCATTGTGTGACCATTCACGTCACCCATCACGTGCTGTAGGTGTATCAACCAGCGCATTGTGTGACCATTCACGTCACCCGTCACGTGCTGTAGGTGTATCAACAAGCGCATTGTGTGACCATTCACGTCACCCGTCACGTGCTGTAGGTGTATCAACCAGCTCATTGTGTGACTATTTACGTCACCCGTCCCTACAGGTGCTGTAGGTGTATCAATCAGCGCATTGTGTGACCATTCACGTCACCCGTCACGTGCTGTAGGTGTATCAACCAGCTCATTGTGTGACCATTTACGTCACCCGTCCCTACATGTGCTGTAGGTGTATCAACCAGATCATTGTGTGACCATTCACGTCACCCGTCACCCGTCACGTGCTGTAGGTGTATCAACCAGCTCATTGTGTGACCATTTACGTCACCCGTCCGTACAGGTGCTGTAGGTGTATCAACCAGCGCATTGTGTGACCATTCACGTCACCCGTCACGTGCTATAGGTGTATCAACCAGCTCATTGTGTGACCATTCACGTCACCCGTCCCTACAGGTGCTGTAGGTTTGTCAACCAACGCACAGTGTGACCATTAACGTTACCCGTCACGTGCTGTATGTGTTTCAACCAGCGCATTGTGCGACCATTCACGACACCCATCACGTGCTGTAGGTGTATCAACCAGCTCATTGTGTGACCATTCACGTCACCCGTCACGTGTTGTAGGTGTATCAACCAGCGCATTGTGTGACCATTCACGTCACCCGTCGCGTGCTGTAGATGTATGAACAAGCGCATTGTGTGACCATTCACGTCACCCGTCACCTGCTGTAGGTGTATTAAACAGCACATTGTGTGACCAATCACGTCACCCATCACGTGCTGTAGGTGTATCAACCAGCGCATTGTGTGACCATTCACGTCACCCGTCACCCGTCACGTGCTGTTGGTGTATCAACCAGCGCCTTGTGTGACCATTCACGCCATCCGTCACGTGCTGTAGGTGTATCAACCAGCTCATTGTGTGACCATTCACGTCACCCGTCACCTGCTGTAGGTGTATCAACCAGCGCATTGTGTGACCATTCACGTCACCCGTCACGTGCTGTAGGTGTATCAACAAGCGCATTGTGTGACCATTCACGTCACCCGTCACATGCTGTAGGTGTACCAACCAGCGCATTGTGTGACCATTCACGTCACCCGTCGCGTGCTGTAGGTGTATCAACCAGCGCATTGTGTGACCATTCACGTCACCCGTCAAGTGCTGTAGGTGTATCAACCAGCGCATTGTGTGACCATTCACGTCACCAATCACGTGCTTTAGGTGTATCAACCAGTGCATTGTGTGACCATTCACGTCACCCGTCACATGCTGTAGGTGTATCAACCAGCGCATTGTGTGACCATTCACGTCACCAATCACGTGCTGTAGGTGTATCAACCAGTGCATTGTGTGACCATTCACGTCACCCCTCACGTGCTGTAGGTGAATCAACCAGCTCATTGTGTGACCATTCACGTCACCCGTCTCTACAGGTGCTGTAGGTGTGTCAACCAGCTAATTGTGTGACCATTCACGTCACCCGTCACATGCTGTAGGTGTATCAACCAGCGCATTGTGTGACCATTCACGTCACCCGTCAAGTGCTGTAGGTGTATCAACCAGCTCATTGTGTGACCATTCACGTCACCCGTCATGTGCTGTAGGTGTAATAACCAGCTCATTGTGTGACCATTCACGTCACCCGTCAAGTGCTGTAGGTGTATCAACCAGCTCATTGTCTTACCGTTCACGTCACACGTCACGTGCTGTAGGTGTATCAACCAGCTCATTGTGGGACCATTTACGTCACCCGTCCGTACAGGTGCTGTAGGTGTACCAACCAGCGCATTGTGTGACCATTCACGTCACCCGTCACGTGCTATACGTGTATCAACCAGCTCATTGTGTGACCATTGACGTCACCAGTCCCTACCGGTGCTGTAGGTTTGTCAACCAGCGCATTGTGTGGCCATTCACGTCACCCGTCAAGTGCTGTAGGTGTATCAACCAGATCATTGTGTGACCATTCACGTCACCCGTCACGTGTTGTAGGTGTATCAACCAGCGCATTGTGTGACCATTCACGTCACTCGTCACGTGCTGTAGGTGTATCAACCACCTCATTGTGTGACCATTTACCTCTCTCGTCACGTTCTGTAAGTGTATCAACCAACTCATTGTGTGACCATTCACGTCACCCGTCCCGTGCTGTAGGTGTATCAACCAGCGCATTGTGTGACCATTCACGTCACCCGTCACCCGTTACGTGCTCTAGGCGTATCAACCAGTGCATTGTGTGACCATTCACGTCACCCGTCAAGTGCTGTAGGTGTATCAACCAGCGCATTGTGTGACCATTCACGTCACCCGTCAAGTGCTGTAGGTGTATCAACCAACTCATTGTGTGACCATTCACGTCACCCGTTACGTGCTCTAGTACGCCTTCAATGGTCAAAACGCAGGCATGGTGTGTGTACCCATTTAATATTCACACCACAGGCATGGTGTGTGTACGCCTTCAATAGTCACACAACAAACATGGTGTGTGTATTCCTTCAATAGTCATACCACAGGAATGGTGTGTGTACGCATTCAATAATCACATTACATGCATGGTGTGTGTACGCCTTCAATGGTCACACCACAGGCAAGGTGTGTGTACGCCTTCAATAGTCACACCCTCAGGCATGGTGTGTGTACGCCTTCAATAGTCACACCACAGGCATGGTGTGTGTACGCATTCAAAAGTCACCCCAGAAACATGGTGTGTGTACGCCTTCCTTCAATAGTCACACCACAAGCATGGTGTGTGTACGCATTCAATGATCAAAACACAGGCATGGTGTGCGTACGCCTTCAACAGTTGCACCACAGGCATGGTGTGTGTACGCATTCAATAGTCACACCACAGGCATGGTGTGTGTACGCCTGCAATAGTCACACCACAGGCATGGTGTGTGTACGCCTGCAATGATCAAAACACAGGCATGGAGTGTGTACGCATTTAATAGTCACACCATAGGCATGGTGTGGGTACGCCTTCAATAGTCACATCAAAAGCAGGGTGTGTGTACGCCTTCAATAGTCACACCACAGGTATGGTGTGTGTACGCCTTCAATAGTCACACCACAAGCATGGTGTGTGTACGCCTTCAATTGTCACACCACAGGCATGGTGTGTGTACGCCTTCAATAGCCACTTCACAGACATGGTGTGTGTACGCCTTCAATAGTCACACCAAAAGCAGGGTGTGTGTACGCCTTCAATAGTCACACCACAGGCAGGGTGTGTGTACGCCTTCAATAGTCACATCAAAAGCAGGGTGTGTACGCCTTCAATAGTCACACCACAGGCATGGTGTGTGTACGCCTTCAATAGTCACACCACAAGCATGGTGTGTGTACGCCTTCAATAGACACTTCACAGACATGGTGTGTGTACGCCTTCAATAGTCACACCACAAGCATGGTGTGTGTACGCCTGCAATAGTCACACCACAGGCATGGTGTGTGTACGCCTTCAATAGTCACACCACAGGCATGGTGTGTGTATGCATTCAATAGTCACACCACAGGCATGGTGTGTGTACGCATTCAATAGTCACTTCAAAGACATAGTGTGTGCACGCCTTCATTAAATAGTCACACCACAAGCATGGCGTGTGTACGCATTCAATAGTCACTTCACAGACATGGTGTGTGCACGCCTTCATTAATCATTAAATAGTCACACTACAAGCATGGTGTGTGAACGCATTCAATAGTCACAGCACAAGCATGGTGTGTGTACACATTCAATAGTCACTCCACAAACATGGTGTGTGTACGCCTTCCTTCACTATTCACACCACAAGCATGGTGTGTGTACGCCTTCAATAGTCACACCACAGGCATGGTGTGTACGCCTTCAATAGTCACACCACAGGCATGGTGTGTGTACGCCTTCAATAGTAACACCACCGGCATGGTGTGTACGACTTCAATAGTCACACCACAGGCATGGTGTGTACGCCTTCAATAGTCACACCACAGGCATGGTTTATGTACGCCTGCAATAGTCACACCACAGGCATGGTGTGTGTACGCCTGCAATGATCAAAACACAGGCATGGAGTGTGTACGCATTTAATAGTCACAACATAGGCATGGTGTGGGTACGCCTTCACTAGTCATATCAAAAGCAGGGTGTGTAAACGCCTTCAATAGTCACACCACAGGCATGGTGTGTGTACGCCTTCAATAGTCACACCACAAGCATGGTGTGTGTACGCCTTCAATAGTCACTTCACAGACATGGTGTGTGTACGCCTTCAATAGTCACACCACAGGCATGGTGTGTGTACGCCTTCAATAATCACACCACAGGCATGGTGTATGTACGCCTTCAAAAGTCACACCACAGGCATGGTGTGTGTACGCATTCAATAGTCACTTCACAGACATGGTGTGTGCACGCCTTCATTAAATAGTTACACTACAAGTATGGTGTGTGAACGCATTCAATAGTCACACCACAAGCATGGTGTGTGTACGCATTCAATAGTAACTCCACAAACATGGTGTGTGTACGCCTTCCTTCACTATTCACACCACAAGTATGGTGTGTGTACGCCTTCAATAGTCACACCACAGGCATGGTGTGTGTACGCCTTCACTAGTAACTCCACAAACATGGTGTGTGTACGCCTTCCTTCACTATTCACACCACAAGTATGGTGTGTGTACGCCTTCAATAGTCACACCACAGGCATGGTGTGTACGCCTTCAATAGTCACACCACAGGCATGGTGTTTGTACGCCTTCAATAGTCACACCACAGGCATGGTGTGTACGACTTCAATAGTCACACCACAGGCTTGGTGTGTACGCCTTCAATAGTCACACCACATGCATGGTTTATGTACGCCTTCAATAGTCACACCACAAGCATGGTGTGTGTACGGCTTCAATAGTCACACCACAGGCATGGTGTGTGTACGCCTTCAAAAGTCACACCACAGGCATGGTGTGTGTACGCATTCAATAGTCACTTCACAGACATGGTGTGTGCACGCCTTCATTAAATAGTCACACTACAAGTATGGTGTGTGTACGCCTTCAATAGTCACACCACAAGCATGGTGTGTGTACGCCTTCAATAGTCTCTTCACAGACATGGTGTGTGTACGCCTTCAATAGTCACACCACAAGCATGGTGTGTGTACGCCTGCAATAGTCACACCACAGGCATGGTGTGTGTACGCCTTCAATAGTCACACCACAGGCATGGTGTGTGTACGCATTCAATAGTCACACCACATGCATGGTGTGTGTACGCATTCAATAGTCACTTCACAGACATAGTGTGTGCACGCCTTCATTAAATAGTCATACCACAAGCATGGAGTGTGTACGCATTCAATAGTCACTTCACAGACATGGTGTGTGCACGCCTTCATTAAATAGTCACACTACAAGCATGGTGTGTGAACGCATTCAATAGTCACAGCACAAGCATGGTGTGTGTACGCATTCAATAGTCACTCCACAAACATGGTGTGTGTACGCCTTCCTTCACTATTCACACCACAAGCATGGTGTTTGTACGCCTTCAATAGTCACATCACAGGCATGGTGTGTGTACGCCTTCAATAGTCACACCACAGGCATGGTGTGTACGCCTTCAATAGTCACACCACAGGCATGGTGTGTGTACGCCTTCAATAGTAACACCACCGGCATGGTGTGTAAAACTTCAATAGTCACACCACAGGCATGGTGTGTACGCCTTCAATAGTCACACCACAGGCATGGTTTATGTACGCCTGCAATAGTCACACCACAGGCATGGTGTGTGTACGCCTGCAATGATCAAAACACAGGCATGGAGTGTGTACGCATTTAATAGTCACAACATAGGCATGGTGTGGGTACGCCTTCAATAGTCATATCAAAAGCAGGGTGTGTGTACGCCTTCAATAGTCACACCACAGGCATGGTGTGTGTACGCCTTCAATAGTCACACCACAAGCATGGTGTGTGTACGCCTTCAATAGTTACTTCACAGACATGGTGTGTGTACGCCTTCAATAGTCACACCACAAGCATGGTGTGTGTACGGCTTCAATAGTCACACCACAGGCATGGTGTGTGTACGCCTTCAAAAGTCACACCACAGGCATGGTGTGTGTACGCATTCAATAGTCACTTCACAGACATGGTGTGTGCACGCCTTCATTAAATAGTCACACTACAAGTATGGTGTGTGAACGCATTCAATAGTCACACCACAAGCATGGTGTGTGTACGCATTCAATAGTCACTCCACAAACATGGTGTGTGTACGCCTTCCTTCACTATTCACACCACAAGCTTGGTGTGTGTACGCCTTCAATAGTCACACCACAGGCATGGTGTGTGTACGCCTTCACTAGTCACACCACAGGCATGGTGTGTACGCCTTCAATAGTCACACCACAGGCATGGTGTGTGTGCGCCTTCAATAGTCACACCACATGCATGGTTTATGTACGCCTTCAATAGTTACACCACAGATATGTTGTGTGTACGCCTTCAATAGTCACACCACAGGCATGGTGTGTACGACTTCAATAGTCACACCACAGGCATGGTGTGTACGCCTTCAATAGTCACACCACATGCATGGTTTATCTACGCCTTCAATAGTTACACCACAGACATGGTGTGTGTACGCCTTCAATGGTCAAAACGCAGGCATGGTGTGTGTACACATTTAATATCCACACCACAGGCATGGTGTGTGTACGCCTTCAATAGACACACCACAAACATGGTGTGTGTATGCCTTCAATAGTCACACCACAGGAATGGTGTGTGTACGCATTCAATAATCACATTACATGCATGGTGTGTGTACGCCTTCAATGGTCACACCACAGGCAAGGTGTGTGTACGCCTTCAATAGTCACACCACAGTCATGGTGTCTGTACGCCTTCAATAGCCACACCACAGGCATGGTGTGTGTACGCATTCAAAAGTCACTCCACAAACATGGTGTGTGTACGCCTTCCTTCAATAGTCACACCACAAGCATGGTATGTGTACGCATTCAATGATCAAAACCCAGGCATGGTATGTGTACGCCTTCAATAGTTGCACCACAGGCATGGTGTGTGTACGTTTTCAATAGTCACTCCACAAACGTGGTGTGTGTACGCCTTCCTTCACTATTCACACCACAAGCATGGTGTGTGTACGCCTTCAATAGTCACACCACAGGCATGGTGTGTGTACGCCTTCAATAGTCACACCACAGGCATGGTGTTTGTACGCCTTCAATAATCACACCACAGGCAGGGTGTGTGTACGCCTTCAATAGTCACATCAAAAGCAGGGTGTGTACGCCTTCAATAGTCACACCACAGGCATGGTGTGTGTACGCCTTCAATAGTCACACCACAAGCATGTTGTGTGTACGCCTTCAATAGTCTCTTCACAGACATGGTGTTTGTACGCCTTCAATAATCACACCACAGGCAGGGTGTGTGTACGCCTTCAATAGTCACATCAAAAGCAGGGTGTGTACGCCTTCAATAGTCACACCACAAGCATGGTGTGTGTACGCCTGCAATAGTCACACCACAGGCATAGTGTGTGCACGCCTTCATTAAATAGTCACACCACAAGCATGGTGTGTGTACGCATTCAATAGTCACTTCACAGACATGGTGTGTGCACGCCTTCATTAAATAGTCGCACTACAAGCATGGTGTGTGAACGCATTCAATAGTCACAGCACAAGCATGGTGTGTGTACGCATTCAATAGTCACTCCACAAACATGGTGTGTGTACGCCTTCCTTCACTATTCACACCACAAGCATGGTGTTTGTACGCCTTCAATAATCACATCACAGGCATGGTGTGTGTACGCCTTCAATAGTCACACCACAGGCATGGTGTGTACGCCTTCAATAGTCACACCACAGGCATGGTGTGTGTACGCCTTCAATAGTAACACCACCGGCATGGTGTGTAAAACTTCAATAGTCACACCACAGGCATGGTGTGTACGCCTTCAATAGTCACACCACAGGCATGGTTTATGTACGCCTGCAATAGTCACACCACAGGCATGGTGTGTGTACGCCTGCAATGATCAAAACACAGGCATGGAGTGTGTACGCATTTAATAGTCACAACATAGGCATGGTGTGGGTACGCCTTCAATAGTCATATCAAAAGCAGGGTGTGTGTACGCCTTCAATAGTCACACCACAGGCATGGTGTGTGTACGCCTTCAATAGTCACACCACAAGCATGGTGTGTGTACGCCTTCAATAGTTACTTCACAGACATGGTGTGTGTACGCCTTCAATAGTCACACCACAAGCATGGTGTGTGTACGGCTTCAATAGTCACACCGCAGGCATGGTGTGTGTACGCCTTCAAAAGTCACACCACAGGCATGGTATGTGTACGCATTCAATAGTCACTTCACAGACATGGTGTGTGCACGCCTTCATTAAATAGTCACACTACAAGTATGGTGTGTGTACGCCTTCAATAGTCACACCACAAGCATGGTGTGTGTACGCCTTCAATAGTCTCTTCACAGACATGGTGTGTGTACGCCTTCAATAGTCACACCACAAGCATGGTGTGTGTACGCCTGCAATAGTCACACCACAGGCATGGTGTGTGTACGCCTTCAATAGTCACACCACAGGCATGGTGTGTGTACGCATTCAATAGTCACACCACATGCATGGTGTGTGTACGCATTCAATAGTCACTTCACAGACATAGTGTGTGCACGCCTTCATTAAATAGTCACACCACAAGCATGGTGTGTGTACGCATTCAATAGTCACTTCACAGACATGGTGTGTGCACGCCTTCATTAAATAGTCACACTACAAGCATGGTGTGTGAACGCATTCAATAGTCACAGCACAAGCATGGTGTGTGTACGCATTCAATAGTCACTCCACAAACATGGTGTGTGTACGCCTTCCTTCACTATTCACACCACAAGCATGGTGTTTGTACGCCTTCAATAGTCACATCACAGGCATGGTGTGTGTACGCCTTCAATAGTCACACCACAGGCATGGTGTGTACGCCTTCAATAGTCACACCACAGGCATGGTGTGTGTACGCCTTCAATAGTAACACCACCGGCATGGTGTGTAAAACTTCAATAGTCACACCACAGGCATGGTGTGTACGCCTTCAATGGTCACACCACAGGCATGGTTTATGTACGCCTGCAATAGTCACACCACAGGCATGGTGTGTGTACGCCTGCAATGATCAAAACACAGGCATGGAGTGTGTACGCATTTAATAGTCACAACATAGGCATGGTGTGGGTACGCCTTCAATAGTCATATCAAAAGCAGTGTGTGTGTACGCCTTCAATAGTCACACCACAGGCATGGTGTGTGTACGCCTTCAATAGTCACACCACAAGCATGGTGTGTGTACGCCTTCAATAGTTACTTCACAGACATGGTGTGTGTACGCCTTCAATAGTCACACCACAAGCATGGTGTATGTACGGCTTCAATAGTCACACCACAGGCATGGTGTGTGTACGCCTTCAAAAGTCACACCACAGGCATGGTGTGTGTACGCATTCAATAGTCACTTCACAGACATGGTGTGTGCACGCCTTCATTAAATAGTCACACTACAAGTATGGTGTGTGAACGCATTCAATAGTCACACCACAAGCATGGTGTGTGTACGCATTCAATAGTCACTCCACAAACATGGTGTGTGTACGCCTTCCTTCACTATTCACACCACAAGCTTGGTGTGTGTACGCCTTCAATAGTCACACCACAGGCATGGTGTGTGTACGCCTTCACTAGTCACACCACAGGCATGGTGTGTACGCCTTCAATAGTCACACCACAGGCATGGTGTGTGTGCGCCTTCAATAGTCACACCACATGCATGGTTTATGTACGCCTTCAATAGTTACACCACAGATATGTTGTGTGTACGCCTTCAATAGTCACACCACAGGCATGGTGTGTACGACTTCAATAGTCACACCACAGGCATGGTGTGTACGCCTTCAATAGTCACACCACATGCATGGTTTATCTACGCCTTCAATAGTTACACCACAGACATGGTGTGTGTACGCCTTCAATGGTCAAAACGCAGGCATGGTGTGTGTACACATTTAATATCCACACCACAGGCATGGTGTGTGTACGCCTTCAATAGACACACCACAAACATGGTGTGTGTATGCCTTCAATAGTCACACCACAGGAATGGTGTGTGTACGCATTCAATAATCACATTACATGCATGGTGTGTGTACGCCTTCAATGGTCACACCACAGGCAAGGTGTGTGTACGCCTTCAATAGTCACACCACAGTCATGGTGTCTGTACGCCTTCAATAGCCACACCACAGGCATGGTGTGTGTACGCATTCAAAAGTCACTCCACAAACATGGTGTGTGTACGCCTTCCTTCAATGGTCACACCACAAGCATGGTGTGTGTACGCATTCAATGATCAAAACCCAGGCATGGTGTGTGTACGCCTTCAATAGATGCACCACAGGCATGGTGTGTGTACGCTTTCAATAGTCACTCCACAAACGTGGTGTGTGTACGCCTTCCTTCACTATTCACACCACAATCATGGTGTGTGTACGCCTTCAATAGTCACACCACAGGCATGGTGTGTGTACGCCTTCAATAGTCACACCACAGGCATGGTGTGTGTACGCCTTCAATAATCACACCACAGGCATGGTGTATACGCCTTCAATAGTCACACCACAAGCATGGTGTGTGTACGCCTTCAAAAGTTACTCCACAAACATGGTGTGTGTACGCCTTCCTTCAATAGTCACACCACAAGCATGGTGTGTGTACGCATTCAATGATCAAAACCCAGGCATGGTGTGTGTACGCCTTCAATAGTTGCACCACAGGCATGGTGTGTGTACGCTTTCAATAGTCACTCCACAAACGTATTGTGTGTACGCCTTCCTTCACTATTCACACCACAAGCATGGTGTGTGTACGCCTTCAATAGTCACACCACAGGCATGGTGTGTACGCCTTCAATAGTCACACCACAAGCATGGTGTGTGTACGCCTTCAATAGTCACACCACAGGCATGGTGAGTGTACGCCTTCAATAGTCACTTCACAGACATGGTGTCTGTACGCCTTCAATAGTCACATCAAAAGCAGCGTGTGTGTACGCCTTCAATAGTCACACCACAGGCATGGTGTGTGTACGCCTTCAATAGTCACATCAAAAGCAGGGTGTGTGTACGCCTTCAATAGTCACACCACAGGCAGAGTGTGTGTACGCCTTCAATAGTCACATCAAAAGCAGTGTGTGTGTACGCCTTCAATAGTCACACCACAGGCATGGTGTGTGTACGCCTTCAATAGTCACACCACAAGCATGGTATGTGTACGCCTTCAATAGTCACTTCATAGATATGGTGTGTGTACGCCTTCAATAGTCACACCACAAGCATGGTGTGTGTACGCCTTCAATAGTCACACCACAGGCATGGTGTGTGTACGCCTTCAATAGTTACACCACAGGCATGTAGTGTGTACGCATACAATAGTCACACCACAGGCATGGTGTGTGTACGCATTCAATAGTCACTTCACAGACATGGTGTGTGCACGCCTTCATTAAATAGTCACACCACAAGCATGGTGTGTGTACGCATTCAATAGTCACTTCACAGACATGGTGTGTGCACGCCTTCATTAAATAGTCCCACTACAAGCATGGTGTGTGAACGCATTCAATAGTCACACCACAAGCATGGTGTGTGTACGCATTCAATAGTCACTCCACAAACATGGTGTGTGTACGCCTTCCTTCACTATTCACACCATAAGCATGGTGTGTGTACGCCTTCAATAGTTACATCACAGGCATGGTGTGTGTACGCCTTCAACAGTCACACCACAGGCATGGTGTGTACGCCTTCAATAGTCACACCACAGGCATGGTGTGTGTACGCCTTCAATAGTCTCACCACCGGCATGGTGTGTACGACTTCAATAGTCACACCACAGGCATTGTGTGTACGACTTCAATAGTCACACCACAGACATGGTTTATGTACGCCTGCAATAGTCACACCACAGGCATGGTGTGTGTACGCCTTCAATAGTCACACCACAAGCATGGTGTGTGTACGCCTTAAATAGTCACTTCACAGATATAGTGTGTGTACGCCTTCAATAGTCACACCACAAGCATGGTGTGTGTACGCCTTCAATAGTCACACTACAAGCATGGTGTGTGTACGCCTTCAATAGTCACACCACAGGCATGGTGTGTGTACGCCTTCAATAGTCACACCACAGGCATGGTGTGTACGCCTTCAATAGTCACACCACAGGCATGGTGCGTGTACGCCTTCAATAGTCACACCACAGGCATGGTGTGTACGACTTCAATAGTCACAATACAGGCATGGTGTGTACGCCTTCAATAGTCACACCACATGCATGGTTTATGTAGGCCTTCAATAGTTACACCACAGACATGTTGTGTGTACGCCTTCAATAGTCCCACCACAAGCATGGTGTGTGTACGCTTTCAAAAGTCACTCCACAAACGTGGTGTGTGTACGCCGTCCTTCACTATTCACACCACAAGCATGATGTGTGTACGCCTTCAATAGTCACACCACAGGCATGGTGTGTGTACGCCTTCAATAGTCACACCAAAGGCATGGTGTGTGTATGCCTTCAATAGTCACACCACAGGCATGGTGTGTGTACGCCTTCAATAGTCACACCACAGGCATGGTGAGTGTACGCCTTCAATAGTCACTTTACAGACATGGTGTCTGTACGCCTTTAATAGTCACATCAAAAGCAACGTGTGTGTACGCCTTCAATAGTCACACCACAGGCATGGTGTGTGTACGCCTTCAATAGTCACATCAAAAGCTGAGTGTGTGTACGCCTTCAATAGTCACACCACAGGCAGGGTGTGTGTACGCCTTCAATAGTCACATCAAAAGCAGTGTGTGTGTACGCCTTCAATAGTCACACCAGAGGCATGGTGTGTGTACGCCTTCAATAGTCACACCACAAGCATGGTATGTGTACGCCTTCAATATTCACTTCACAGACATGGTGTGTGTACGCCTTCAATAGTCACACCACAAGCATGGTGTGTGTACGCCTTCAATAGTCACACCACAGGCATGGTGTGTGTACGCCTTCAATAGTTACACCACAGGCATGTAGTGTGTACGCATACAATAGTCACACCACAGGCATGGTGTGTGTACGCATTCAATAGTCACTTCACAGACATGGTGTGTGCACGCCTTCATTAAATTGTCACACCACAAGCATGGTGTGTGTACGCATTCAATAGTCACTTCACAGACATGGTGTGTGCACGCCTTCATTAAATAGTCACACTACAAGCATGGTGTGTGAACGCATTCAATAGTCACACCACAAGCATGGTGTGTGTACGCCTTCAATAGTCACACCACAGGCATGGTGTGTGTACGCCTTCCTTTACTATTCACACCACAAGCATGGTGTGTGTACGCCTTCAATAGTCACATCACAGGCATGGTGTGTGTACGCCTTCAATAGTCACACCACAGGCATGGTGTGTACGCCTTCAATAGTCACACCACAGGCATGGTGTGTGTACGCTTCAAAAGTCACACCACCGGCATGGTGAGTACGACTTCAATAGTCACACCACAGGCATTGTGTGTACGACTTCAATAGTCACACCACAGACATGGTTTATGTACGCCTGCAATAGTCACACCACAGGCATGGTGTGTGTACGCCTTCAATAGTCACACCATAAGCATGGTGTGTGTACGCCTTCAATAGTCACTTCACAGGCATGGTGTGTGTACGCTTTCAATAGTCACACCACAGGCATGGTGTGTGTACGCATTTAAAAGTCACTCCACAAGTATGGTGTGTGTACGCCTTAAATAGTCACACCACAGGCATGGTGTGTGTAAGCCTGCAATGATCAAAACACAGGCATGGTGTGGGTACGCCTTCAATAGTTACACCACAGGCATGGTGTGTGTACGCATTCAATAGTCACAACACAGGCATGGTGTGTGTACGCATTCAATAGTCAGAAAACGGGCATGGTGTGTGTACGCCTTCAATAGTCACACCACAGCCATGGTGTGTGTACGCCTTCAATAGTCACACCACAGGCATGGTGTGTGTACACCTTCAATAGTCACACCACAGGCATGGTGTGTGTACGCATTCAATAGTCACTTCACAGACATGGTGTGTGTACGCCTTCCTTCAATAGTCACACCACAAGCATGGTGTATGTACGCATTCAATAGTCACACCACAAGCATGGTGCGTGTACGCATTCAATAGTCACTCCACTAACATGGTGTGTGTACGCCTTCTTTCAATATTCAACTCACAATCATGGTATGTGCACGCCTTCAATAGTCACACCACAAGCATGGTGTGTGTACGCCTTCAATAGTCACACCACATGCATGGTGTATGTACGCCTTCAATAGTCACACCACATTTTGGTGTGTACGCCTTCAATAGTCACACCACAGGCATGGTGTGTGTACGCCTTCAATAGCCACACCACAGGCATGGTGTGTACGACTTCAATAGTCACACCACAGGCATGGTGTTTACGCCTTCAATAGTCACACCACAGGCATGGTTTGTACGCCTTCAATAGTCACACCACAAGCATGGTGTGTGTACGCCTTAAATAGTCACACAACAGGCATGGTGTGTGTACGACTTCAATAGTCACACCACAGGCATGGTTCATGTACGCCTTAAATAGTTACACCACAGACATGTTGTGTGTACGCCTTCAAAAGTCCCACCACAAGCATGGTGTGTGTACGCCTTCAATGGTCAAAACGCAGGCATGGTGTGTGTACCCATTTAATATTCACACCACAGGCATGGTGTGTGTACGCCTTCAATAGTCACACAACAAACATGGTGTGTGTATTCCTTCAATAGTCACACCACAGGAATGGTGTGTGTACGCATTCAATAATCACATTACATGCATGGTGTGTGTACGCCTTCAATGGTCACACCACAGGCAAGGTGTGTGTACGCCTTCAATAGTCACACCACAGGCATGGAGTGTGTACGCCTTCAATAGTCACACCACAGGCATGGTGTGTGTACGCATTCAAAAGTCACTCCAGAAACATGGTGTGTGTACACCTTCCTTCAATAGTCACACCACAAGCATGGTGTGTGTACGCATTCAATGATCAAAACACAGGCATGGTGTGCGTACGCCTTCAACAGTTGCACCACAGGCATGGTGTGTGTACGCATTCAATAGTCACACCACAGGCATGGTGTGTGTACGCCTGCAATAGTCACACCACAAGCATGGTGTGTGTACGCCTGCAATGATCAAAACACAGGCATGGAGTGTGTACGCATTTAATAGTCACACCATAGGCATGGTGTGGGTACGCCTTCAATAGTCACATCAAAAGCAGGGTGTGTGTACGCCTTCAATAGTCACACCACAGGTATGGTGTGTGTACGCCTTCAATAGTCACACCACAAGCATGGTGTGTGTACGCCTTCAATTGTCACACCACAGGCATGGTGTGTGTACGCCTTCAATAGTCACTTCACAGACATGGTGTGTGTACGCCTTCAATAGTCACACCAAAAGCAGGGTGTGTGTACGCCTTCAATAGTCACACCACAGGCAGGGTGTGTGTACGCCTTCAATAGTCACATCAAAAGCAGGGTGTGTACGCCTTCAATAGTCACACCACAGGCATGGTGTGTGTACGCCTTCAATAGTCACACCACAAGCATGGTGTGTGTACGCCTTCAATAGTCACTTCACAGACATGGTGTGTACGCCTTCAATAGTCACACAACAAGCATGGTGTGTGTACGCCTGCAATAGTCACACCACAGGCATGGTGTGTGTACGCCTTCAATAGTCACACCACAGGCATGGTGTGTGTACGCATTCAATAGTCACACCACAGGCATGGTGTGTGTACGCATTCAATAGTCACTTCACAGACATAGTGTGTGCACGCCTTCATTAAATAGTCACACCACAAGCATGGTGTGTGTGTGTACGCATTCAATAGTCACTTCACAGACATGGTGTGTGCACGCCTTCATTAAATAGTCACACTACAAGCATGGTGTGTGAACGCATTCAATAGTCACAGCACAAGCATGGTGTGTGTACACATTCAATAGTCACTCCACAAATATGGTGTGTGTACCCCTTCCTTCACTATTCACACAACAAGCATGGTGTGTGTACGCCTTCAATAGTCACATCACAGGCATGGTGTGTGTACGCCTTCAATAGTCACACCACAGGCATGGTGTGTACGCCTTCAATAGTCACACCACAGGCATGGTGTGTGTACGCCTTCAATAGTAACACCACCGGCATGGTGTGTACGACTTCAATAGTCACACCACAGGCATGGTGTGTACGCCTTCAATAGTCACACCACAGGCATGGTTTATGTACGCCTGCAATAGTCACACCACAGGCATGGTGTGTGTACGCCTGCAATGATCAAAACACAGGCATGGAGTGTGTACGCATTTAATAGTCACAACATAGGCATGGTGTGGGTACGCCTTCAATAGTCATATCAAAAGCAGGGTGTGTGTACGCCTTCAATAGTCACACCACAGGTATGGTGTGTGTACGCCTTCAATAGTCACACCACAAGCATGGTGTGTGTACGCCTTCAATAGTCACTACACAGACATGGTGTGTGTACGCCTTCATTAGTCACACCACAAGCATGGTGTGTGTACGCCTTCAATAATCACACCACAGGCATGGTGTGTGTACGCCTTCAAAAGTCACACCACAGGCATGGTGTGTGTACGCATTCAATAGTCACTTCACAGACATGGTGTGTGCACGCCTTCATTAAATAGTCACACTACAAGTATGGTGTGTGAACGCATTCAATAGTCACACCACAAGCATGGTGTGTGTACGCATTCAATAGTCACTCCACAAACATGGTGTGTGTACGCCTTCCTTCACTATTCACACCACAAGCATGGTGTGTGTACGCCTTCAATAGTCACACCACAGGCATGGTGTGTACGCCTTCAATAGTCACACCACAGGCATGGTGTTTGTACGCCTTCAATAGTCACACCACAGTCATGGTGTGTACGACTTCAATAGTCACACCACAGGCATGGTGTGTACGCCTTCAATAGTCACACCACATGCATGGTTTATGTACGCCTTCAATAGTTACACCACAGACATGTTGTGTGTACGCCTTCAATAGTCCAACCACAAGCATGGTGTGTGTACGCCTTCAATGGTCAAAACGCAGGCATGGTGTGTGTACACATTTAATATCCACACCACAGGCATGGTGTGTGTGCGCCTTCAATAGTCACACCACAGGCATGGTTTATGTACGCCTTCAATAGTTACACCACAGACATGTTGTGTGTACGCCTTCAATAGTCCAACCACAAGCATGGTGTGTGTACGCCTTCAATGGTCAAAACGCAGGCATGGTGTGTGTACACATTTAATATCCACACCACAGGCATGGTGTGTGTACGCCTTCAATAGACACACCACAAACATGGTGTGTGTATGCCTTCAATAGTCACACGACAGGAATGGTGTGTGTACGCATTCAATAATCACATTACATGCATGGTGTGTGTACGCCTTCAATGGTCACACCACAGGCAAGGTGTGTGTACGCCTTCAATAGTCACACCACAGTCATGGTGTCTGTACGCCTTCAATAGCCACACCACAGGCATGGTGTGTGTACGCATTCAAAAGTAACTCCACAAACATGGTGTGTGTACGCCTTCCTTCAATAGTCACACCACAAGCATGGTGTGTGTACGCATTCAATGATCAAAACCCAGGCATGGTGTGTGTACGCCTTCAATAGTTGCACCACAGGCATGGTGTGTGTACGTTTTCAATAGTCACTCCACAAACGTGGTGTGTGTACGCCTTCCTTCACTATTCACACCACAAGCATGGTGTGTGTACGCCTTCAATAGTCACACCACAGGCATGGTGTGTGTACGCCTTCAATAGTCACACCACAGGCATGGTGTGTGTACGCCTTCAATAATCACACCACAGGCAGGGTGTGTGTACGCCTTCAATAGTCACATCAAAAGCAGGGGGTGTACGCCTTCAATAGTCACACCACAGGCATGGTGTGTGTACGCCTTCAATAGTCACACCACAAGCATGGTGTGTGTACGCCTTCAATAGTCACTTCACAAACATGGTGTGTGTACGCCTTCAATAGTCACACCACAAGCATGGTGTGTGTACGCCTGCAATAGTCACACCACAGGCATGGTGTGTGTACGCACTCAATAGTCACACCACATGCATGGTGTGTGTACGCATTAAATAGTCACTTCACAGACATAGTGTGTGCACGCCTTCATTAAATAGTCACACCACAAGCATGGTGTGTGTACGCATTCAATAGTCACTTCACAGACATGGTGTGTGCACGCCTTCATTAAATAGTCACACTACAAGCATGGTGTGTGAACGCATTCAATAGTCACAGCACAAGCATGGTGTGTGTACGCCTTCAATAGTCACTCCACAAACATGGTGTGTGTACGCCTTCCTTCACTATTCACACCACAAGCATGGTGTTTGTACGCCTTCAATAGTCACATCACAGGCATGGTGTGTGTACGCCTTCAATAGTCACACCACAGGCATGGTGTGTACGCCTTCAATAGTCACACCACAGGCATGGTGTGTGTACGCCTTCAATAGTAACACCACCGGCATGGTGTGTAAAACTTCAATAGTCACACCACAGGCATGGTGTGTACGCCTTCAATAGTCACACCACAGGCATGGTTTATGTACGCCTGTAATAGTCACACCACAGGCATGGTGTGTGTACGCCTGCAATGATCAAAACACAGGCATGGAGTGTGTACGCATTTAATAGTCACAACATAGGCATGGTGTGGGTACGCCTTCAATAGTCATATCAAAAGCAGGGTGTGTGTACGCCTTCAATAGTCACACCACAGGCATGGTGTGTGTACGCCTTCAATAGTCACACCACAAGCATGGTGTGTGTACGCCTTCAATAGTCACTTCACAGACATGGTGTGTGTACGCCTTCAATAGTCACACCACAAGCATGGTGTGTGTACGGCTTCAATAGTCACACCACAGGCATGGTGTGTGTACGCCTTCAAAAGTCACACCACAGGCATGGTGTGTGTACGCATTCAATAGTCACTTCACAGACATGGTGTGTGCACGCCTTCATTAAATAGTCACACTACAAGTATGGTGTGTGAACGCATTCAATAGTCACACCACAAACATGGTGTGTGTACGCCTTCCTTCACTATTCACACCACAAGCATGGTGTGTGTACGCCTTCAATAGTCACACCACAGGCATGGTATGTGTACGCCTTCACTAGTCACACCACAGGCATGGTGTGTACGCCTTCAATAGTCACACCACAGGCATGGTGTGTGTACGCCTTCAATAGTCATACCACATGCATGGTTTATGTACGCCTTCAATAGTTACACCACAGATATGTTGTGTGTACGCCTTCAATAGTCACACCACAGGCATGGTGTGTACGACTTCAATAGTCACACCGCAGGCATGGTGTGTACGCCTTCAATAGTCACACCACATGCATGGTTTATGTACGCCTTCAATAGTTACACCACAGACATGGTGTGTGTACGCCTTCAATGGTCAAAACGCAGGCATGGTGTGTGTACACATTTAATATCCACACCACAGGCATGGTGTGTGTACGCCTTCAATAGACACACCACAAACATGGTGTGTGTATGCCTTCAATGGTCACACCACAGGAATGGTGTGTGTACGCTTTCAATAGTCACTCCACAAACGTGGTGTGTGTACGCCTTCCTTCACTATTCACACCACAAGCATGGTGTGTGTACGCCTTCAATAGTCACACCACAGGCATGGTGTGTGTACGCCTTCAATAGTCACACCACAGGCATGGTGTGTGTACGCCTTCAATAATCACACCACAGGCATTGTGTGTACGCCTTCAATAGTCACACCACAAGCATGGTGTGTGTACGCCTTCAAAAGTTACTCCACAAACATGGTGTGTGTACGCCTTCCTTCAATAGTCACACCACAAGCATGGTGTGTGTACGCATTCAATGATCAAAACCCAGGCATGGTGTGTGTACGTCTTCAATAGTTGCACCACAGGCATGGTGTGTGTACGCTTTCAATAGTCACTCCACAAACGTGCTGTGTGTACGCCTTCCTTCACTATTCACACCACAAGCATGGTGTGTGTACGCCTTCAATAGTCACACCACAGGCATGGTGTGTACGCCTTCAATAGTCACACCACAAGCATGGTGTGTGTACGCCTTCAATAGTCACACCACAGGCAGGGTGTGTGTACGCCTTCAATAGTCACATCAAAAGCAGTGTGTGTGTACGCCTTCAATAGTCACACCAGAGGCATGGTGTGTGTACGCCTTCAATAGTCACACCACAAGCATGGTATGTGTACGCCTTCAATAGTCACTTCACAGACATGGTGTGTGTACGCCTTCAATAGTCACACCACAAGCATGGTGTGTGTACGCCTTCAATAGTCACACCACAGGCATGGTGTGTGTACGCCTTCAATAGTTACACCACAGGCATGTAGTGTGTACGCATACAATAGTCACACCACAGGCATGGTGTGTGTACGCATTCAATAGTCACTTCACAGACATGGTGTGTGCACGCCTTCATTAAATAGTCACACCACAAGCATGGTGTGTGTACGCATTCAATAGTCACTTCACAGACATGGTGTGTGCACGCCTTCATTAAATAGTCACACTACAAGCATGGTGTGTGAACGCATTCAATAGTCACACCACAAGCATGGTGTGTGTACGCCTTCAATAGTCACACCACAGGCATGGTGTGTGTACGCCTTCCTTCACTATTCACACCACAAGCATGGTGTGTGTACGCCTTCAATAGTCACATCACAGGCATGGTGTGTGTACGCCTTCAATAGTCACACCACAGGCATGGTGTGTACGCCTTCAATAGTCACACCACAGGCATGGTGTGTGTACGCCTTCAAAAGTCACACCACCGGCATGGTGAGTACGACTTCAATAGTCACACCACAGGCATTGTGTGTACGACTTCAATAGTCACACCACAGACATGGTTTATGTACGCCTGCAATAGTCACACCACAGGCATGGTGTGTGTACGCCTTCAATAGTCACACCATAAGCATGGTGTGTGTACGCCTTCAATAGTCACTTCACAGGCATGGTGTGTGTACGCTTTCAATAGTCACACCACAGGCATGGTGTGTGTACGCATTTAAAAGTCACTCCACAAGTATGGTGTGTGTACGCCTTAAATAGTCACACCACAGGCATGGTGTGTGTAAGCCTGCAATGATCAAAACACAGGCATGGTGTGTGTACGCCTTCAATAGTTACACCACAGGCATGGTGTGTGTACGCATTCAATAGTCACAACAC
This sequence comes from Sinonovacula constricta, assembly GCA_007844125.1. NCBI lineage: Eukaryota > Metazoa > Mollusca > Bivalvia > Cardiida > Solecurtidae > Sinonovacula > Sinonovacula constricta. The sequence continues at coordinate 34,449,159 of CM017561.1, read as the reverse complement.
AGGCATGGTGTGTGTACGCATTCAATAGTCAGAAAACGGGCATGGTGTGTGTACGCCTTCAATAGTCACACCACAGCCATGGTGTGTGTACACCTTCAATAGTCACACCACAGGCATGGTGTGTGTACGCATTCAATAGTCACTTCACAGACATGGTGTGTGTACGCCTTCCTTCAATAGTCACACCACAAGCATGGTGTATGTACGCATTCAATAGTCACACCACAAGCATGGTGCGTGTACGCATTCAATAGTCACTCCACTAACATGGTGTGTGTACGCCTTCTTTCAATATTCAACTCACAATCATGGTATGTGCACGCCTTCAATAGTCACACCACAAGCATGGTGTATGTACGCCTTCAATAGTCACACCACATGCATGGTGTATGTACGCCTTCAATAGTCACACCACATTTTGGTGTGTACGCCTTCAATAGTCACACCACAGGCATGGTGTGTGTACGCCTTCAATAGCCACACCACAGGCATGGTGTGTACGACTTCAATAGTCACACCACAGGCATGGTGTTTACGCCTTCAATAGTCACACCACAGGCATGGTTTGTACGCCTTCAATAGTCACACCACAAGCATGGTGTGTGTACGCCTTAAATAGTCACACAACAGGCATGGTGTGTGTACGACTTCAATAGTCACACCACAGGCATGGTTCATGTACGCCTTAAATAGTTACACCACAGACATGTTGTGTGTACGCCTTCAAAAGTCCCACCACAAGCATGGTGTGTGTACGCCTTCAATGGTCAAAACGCAGGCATGGTGTGTGTACCCATTTAATATTCACACCACAGGCATGGTGTGTGTACGCCTTCAATAGTCACACAACAAACATGGTGTGTGTATTCCTTCAATAGTCACACCACAGGAATGGTGTGTGTACGCATTCAATAATCACATTACATGCATGGTGTGTGTACGCCTTCAATGGTCACACCACAGGCAAGGTGTGTGTACGCCTTCAATAGTCACACCACAGGCATGGTGTGTGTACGCCTTCAATAGTCACACCACAGGCATGGTGTGTGTACGCATTCAAAAGTCACTCCAGAAACATGGTGCGTGTACGCCTTCCTTCAATAGTCACACCACAAGCATGGTGTGTGTACGCATTCAATGATCAAAACACAGGCATGGTGTGCGTACGCCTTCAACAGTTGCACCACAGGCATGGTGTGTGTACGCATTCAATAGTCACACCACAGGCATGGTGTGTGTACGCCTGCAATAGTCACACCACAAGCATGGTGTGTGTACGCCTGCAATGATCAAAACACAGGCATGGAGTGTGTACGCATTTAATAGTCACACCATAGGCATGGTGTGGGTACGCCTTCAATAGTCACATCAAAAGCAGGGTGTGTGTACGCCTTCAATAGTCACACCACAGGTATGGTGTGTGTACGCCTTCAATAGTCACACCACAAGCATGGTGTGTGTACGCCTTCAATTGTCACACCACAGGCATGGTGTGTGTACGCCTTCAATAGTCACTTCACAGACATGGTGTGTGTACGCCTTCAATAGTCACACCAAAAGCAGGGTGTGTGTACGCCTTCAATAGTCACACCACAGGCAGGGTGTGTGTACGCCTTCAATAGTTACATCAAAAGCAGGGTGTGTACGCCTTCAATAGTCACACCACAGGCATGGCGTGTGTACGCCTTCAATAGTCACACCACAAGCATGGTGTGTGTACGCCTTCAATAGTCACTTCACAGACATGGTGTGTACGCCTTCAATAGTCACACAACAAGCATGGTGTGTGTACGCCTGCAATAGTCACACCACAGGCATGGTGTGTGTACGCCTTCAATAGTCACACCACAGGCATGGTGTGTGTACGCATTCAATAGTCACACCACAGGCATGGTGTGTGTACGCATTCAATAGTCACTTCACAGACATAGTGTGTGCACGCCTTCATTAAATAGTCACACCACAAGCATGGTGTGTGTGTGTACGCATTCAATAGTCACTTCACAGACATGGTGTGTGCACGCCTTCATTAAATAGTCACACTACAAGCATGGTGTGTGAACGCATTCAATAGTCACAGCACAAGCATGGTGTGTGTACACATTCAATAGTCACTCCACAAATATGGTGTGTGTACCCCTTCCTTCACTATTCACACCACAAGCATGGTGTGTGTACGCCTTCAATAGTTACACCACAGGCATGGTGTGTGTACGCATTCAATAGTCACAACACAGGCATGGTGTGTGAACGCATTCAATAGTCAGAAAACGGGCATGGTGTGTGTACGCCTTCAATAGTCACACCACAACCATGGTGTGTGTACGCCTTCAATAGTCACACCACAGGCATGGTGTGTGTACACCTTCAATAGTCACACCACAGGCATGGTGTGTGTACGCATTCAATAGTCACTTCACAGACATGGTGTGTGTACGCCTTCCTTCAATAGTCACACCACAAGCATGGTGTATGTACGCATTCAATAGTCACACCACAAGCATGGTGCGTGTACGCATTCAATAGTCACTCCACTAACATGGTGTGTGTACGCCTTCTTTCAATATTCAACTCACAATCATGGTATGTGCACGCCTTCAATAGTCACACCACAAGCATGGTGTGTGTACGCCTTCAATAGTCACACCACATGCATGGTGTATGTACGCCTTCAATAGTCACACCACATTTTGGTGTGTACGCCTTCAATAGTCACACCACAGGCATGGTGTGTGTACGCCTTCAATAGTTACACCACAGGCATGGTGTGTACGACTTCAATAGTCACACCACAGGCATGGTGTGTACGACTTCAATAGTCACACCACAGGCATGGTTTGTACGCCTTCAATAGTCACACCACAAGCATGGTGTGTGTACGCCTTAAATAGTCACACAACAGGCATGGTGTGTGTACGACTTCAATAGTCACACCACAGGCATGGTTCATGTACGCCTTAAATAGTTACACCACAGACATGTTGTGTGTACGCCTTCAAAAGTCCCACCACAAGCATGGTGTGTGTACGCCTTCAATGGTCAAAACGCAGGCATGGTGTGTGTACCCATTTAATATTCACACCACAGGCATGGTGTGTGTACGCCTTCAATAGTCACACAACAAACATGGTGTGTGTATTCCTTCAATAGTCACACCACAGGAATGGTGTGTGTACGCATTCAATAATCACATTACATGCATGGTGTGTGTACGCCTTCAATGGTCACACCACAGGCAAGGTGTGTGTACGCCTTCAATAGTCACACCACAGGCATGGTGTGTGTACGCCTTCAATAGTCACACCACAGGCATGGTGTGTGTACGCATTCAAAAGTCACTCCAGAAACATGGTGCGTGTACGCCTTCCTTCAATAGTCAAACCACAAGCATGGTGTGTGTACGCATTCAATGATCAAAACACAGGCATGGTGTGCGTACGCCTTCAACAGTTGCACCACAGGCATGGTGTGTGTACGCATTCAATAGTCACACCACAGGCATGGTGTGTGTACGCCTGCAATAGTCACACCACAAGCATGGTGTGTGTACGCCTGCAATGATCAAAACACAGGCATGGAGTGTGTACGCATTTAATAGTCACACCATAGGCATGGTGTGGGTACGCCTTCAATAGTCACATCAAAAGCAGGGTGTGTGTACGCCTTCAATAGTCACACCACAGGTATGGTGTGTGTACGCCTTCAATAGTCACACCACAAGCATCGTGTGTGTACGCCTTCAATTGTCACACCACAGGCATGGTGTGTGTACGCCTTCAATAGTCACTTCACAGACATGGTGTGTGTACGCCTTCAATAGTCACACCAAAAGCAGGGTGTGTGTACGCCTTCAATAGTCACACCACAGGCAGGGTGTGTGTACGCCTTCAATAGTCACATCAAAAGCAGGGTGTGTACGCCTTCAATAGTCACACCACAGGCATGGTGTGTGTACGCCTTCAATAGTCACACCACAAGCATGGTGTGTGTACGCCTTCAATAGTCACTTCACAGACATGGGGTGTACGCCTTCAATAGTCACACAACAAGCATGGTGTGTGTACGCCTGCAATAGTCACACCACAGGCATGGTGTGTGTACGCCTTCAATAGTCACACCACAGGCATGGTGTGTGTACGCATTCAATAGTCACACCACAGGCATGGTGTGTGTACGCATTCAATAGTCACTTCACAGACATAGTGTGTGCACGCCTTCATTAAATAGTCACACCACAAGCATGGTGTGTGTGTGTACGCATTCAATAGTCACTTCACAGACATGGTGTGTGCACGCCTTCATTAAATAGTCACACTACAAGCATGGTGTGTGAACGCATTCAATAGTCACAGCACAAGCATGGTGTGTGTACACATTCAATAGTCACTCCACAAATATGGTGTGTGTACCCCTTCCTTCACTATTCACACCACAAGCATGGTGTGTGTACGCCTTCAATAGTTACACCACAGGCATGGTGTGTGTACGCATTCAATAGTCACAACACAGGCATGGTGTGTGTACGCATTCAATAGTCAGAAAACGGGCATGGTGTGTGTACGCCTTCAATAGTCACACCACAGCCATGGTGTGTGTACGCCTTCAATAGTCACACCACAGGCATGGTGTGTGTACACCTTCAATAGTCACACCACAGGCATGGTGTGTGTACGCATTCAATAGTCACTTCACAGACATGGTGTGTGTACGCCTTCCTTCAATAGTCACACCACAAGCATGGTGTATGTACGCATTCAATAGTCACACCACAAGCATGGTGCGTGTACGCATTCAATAGTCACTCCACTAACATGGTGTGTGTACGCCTTCTTTCAATATTCAACTCACAATCATGGTATGTGCACGCCTTCAATAGTCACACCACAAGCATGGTGTGTGTACGCCTTCAATAGTCACACCACATGCATGGTGTATGTACGCCTTCAATAGTCACACCACATTTTGGTGTGTACGCCTTCAATAGTCACACCACAGGCATGGTGTGTGTACGCCTTCAATAGTTACACCACAGGCATGGTGTGTACGACTTCAATAGTCACACCACAGGCATGGTGTGTACGACTTCAATAGTCACACCACAGGCATGGTGTTTACGCCTTCAATAGTCACACCACAGGCATGGTTTGTACGCCTTCAATAGTCACACCACAAGCATGGTGTGTGTACGCCTTAAATAGTCACACAACAGGCATGGTGTGTGTACGACTTCAATAGTCACACCACAGGCATGGTTCATGTACGCCTTAAATAGTTACACCACAGACATGTTGTGTGTACGCCTTCAAAAGTCCCACCACAAGCATGGTGTGTGTACGCCTTCAATGGTCAAAACGCAGGCATGGTGTGTGTACCCATTTAATATTCACACCACAGGCATGGTGTGTGTACGCCTTCAATAGTCACACAACAAACATGGTGTGTGTATTCCTTCAATAGTCACACCACAGGAATGGTGTGTGTACGCATTCAATAATCACATTACATGCATGGTGTGTGTACGCCTTCAATGGTCACACCACAGGCAAGGTGTGTGTACGCCTTCAATAGTCACACCACAAGCATGGTGTGTGTACGCATTCAATGATCAAAACACAGGCATGGTGTGCGTACGCCTTCAACAGTTGCACCACAGGCATGGTGTGTGTACGCATTCAATAGTCACACCACAGGCATGGTGTGTGTACGCCTGCAATAGTCACACCACAAGCATGGTGTGTGTACGCCTGCAATGATCAAAACACAGGCATGGAGTGTGTACGCATTTAATAGTCACACCATAGGCATGGTGTGGGTACGCCTTCAATAGTCACATCAAAAGCAGGGTGTGTGTACGCCTTCAATAGTCACACCACAGGTATGGTGTGTGTACGCCTTCAATAGTCACACCACAAGCATGGTGTGTGTACGCCTTCAATTGTCACACCACAGGCATGGTGTGTGTACGCCTTCAATAGTCACTTCACAGACATGGTGTGTGTACGCCTTCAATAGTCACACCAAAAGCAGGGTGTGTGTACGCCTTCAATAGTCACACCACAGGCAGGGTGTGTGTACGCCTTCAATAGTCACACAACAAGCATGGTGTGTGTACGCCTGCAATAGTCACACCACAGGCATGGTGTGTGTACGCCTTCAATAGTCACACCACAGGCATGGTGTGTGTACGCATTCAATAGTCACACCACAGGCATGGTGTGTGTACGCATTCAATAGTCACTTCACAGACATAGTGTGTGCACGCCTTCATTAAATAGTCACACCACAAGCATGGTGTGTGTGTGTACGCATTCAATAGTCACTTCACAGACATGGTGTGTGCACGCCTTCATTAAATAGTCACACTACAAGCATGGTGTGTGAACGCATTCAATAGTCACAGCACAAGCATGGTGTGTGTACACATTCAATAGTCACTCCACAAATATGGTGTGTGTACCCCTTCCTTCACTATTCACACCACAAGCATGGTGTGTGTACGCCTTCAATAGTCACATCACAGGCATGGTGTGTGTACGCCTTCAATAGTCACACCACAGGCATGGTGTGTACGCCTTCAATAGTCACACCACAGGCATGGTGTGTGTACGCCTTCAATAGTAACACCACCGGCATGGTGTGTACGACTTCAATAGTCACACCACAGGCATGGTGTGTACGCCTTCAATAGTCACACCACAGGCATGGTTTATGTACGCCTGCAATAGTCACACCACAGGCATGGTGTGTGTACGCCTTCAATAGTCACACCACAAGCATGGTGTGTGTACGCCTTCAATAGTCACTTCACAGACATGGTGTGTACGCCTTCAATAGTCACACAACAAGCATGGTGTGTGTACGCCTGCAATAGTCACACCACAGGCATGGTGTGTGTACGCCTTCAATAGTCACACCACAGGCATGGTGTGTGTACGCATTCAATAGTCACACCACAGGCATGGTGTGTGTACGCATTCAATAGTCACTTCACAGACATAGTGTGTGCACGCCTTCATTAAATAGTCACACCACAAGCATGGTGTGTGTGTGTACGCATTCAATAGTCACTTCACAGACATGGTGTGTGCACGCCTTCATTAAATAGTCACACTACAAGCATGGTGTGTGAACGCATTCAATAGTCACAGCACAAGCATGGTGTGTGTACACATTCAATAGTCACTCCACAAATATGGTGTGTGTACCCCTTCCTTCACTATTCACACCACAAGCATGGTGTGTGTACGCCTTCAATAGTTACACCACAGGCATGGTGTGTGTACGCATTCAATAGTCACAACACAGGCATGGTGTGTGTACGCATTCAATAGTCAGAAAACGGGCATGGTGTGTGTACGCCTTCAATAGTCACACCACAGCCATGGTGTGTGTACGCCTTCAATAGTCACACCACAGGCATGGTGTGTGTACACCTTCAATAGTCACACCACAGGCATGGTGTGTGTACGCATTCAATAGTCACTTCACAGACATGGTGTGTGTACGCCTTCCTTCAATAGTCACACCACAAGCATGGTGTATGTACGCATTCAATAGTCACACCACAAGCATGGTGCGTGTACGCATTCAATAGTCACTCCACTAACATGGTGTGTGTACGCCTTCTTTCAATATTCAACTCACAATCATGGTATGTGCACGCCTTCAATAGTCACACCACAAGCATGGTGTGTGTACGCCTTCAATAGTCACACCACATGCATGGTGTATGTACGCCTTCAATAGTCACACCACATTTTGGTGTGTACGCCTTCAATAGTCACACCACAGGCATGGTGTGTGTACGCCTTCAATAGTTACACCACAGGCATGGTGTGTACGACTTCAATAGTCACACCACAGGCATGGTGTGTACGACTTCAATAGTCACACCACAGGCATGGTGTTTACGCCTTCAATAGTCACACCACAGGCATGGTTTGTACGCCTTCAATAGTCACACCACAAGCATGGTGTGTGTACGCCTTAAATAGTCACACAACAGGCATGGTGTGTGTACGACTTCAATAGTCACACCACAGGCATGGTTCATGTACGCCTTAAATAGTTACACCACAGACATGTTGTGTGTACGCCTTCAAAAGTCCCACCACAAGCATGGTGTGTGTACGCCTTCAATGGTCAAAACGCAGGCATGGTGTGTGTACCCATTTAATATTCACACCACAGGCATGGTGTGTGTAGGCCTTCAATAGTCACACAACAAACATGGTGTGTGTATTCCTTCAATAGTCACACCACAGGAATGGTGTGTGTACGCATTCAATAATCACATTACATGCATGGTGTGTGTACGCCTTCAATGGTCACACCACAGGCAAGGTGTGTGTACGCCTTCAATAGTCACACCACAAGCATGGTGTGTGTACGCATTCAATGATCAAAACACAGGCATGGTGTGCGTACGCCTTCAACAGTTGCACCACAGGCATGGTGTGTGTACGCATTCAATAGTCACACCACAGGCATGGTGTGTGTACGCCTGCAATAGTCACACCACAAGCATGGTGTGTGTACGCCTGCAATGATCAAAACACAGGCATGGAGTGTGTACGCATTTAATAGTCACACCATAGGCATGGTGTGGGTACGCCTTCAATAGTCACATCAAAAGCAGGGTGTGTGTACGCCTTCAATAGTCACACCACAGGTATGGTGTGTGTACGCCTTCAATAGTCACACCACAAGCATGGTGTGTGTACGCCTTCAATTGTCACACCACAGGCATGGTGTGTGTACGCCTTCAATAGTCACTTCACAGACATGGTGTGTGTACGCCTTCAATAGTCACACCAAAAGCAGGGTGTGTGTACGCCTTCAATAGTCACACCACAGGCAGGGTGTGTGTACGCCTTCAATAGTCACACAACAAGCATGGTGTGTGTACGCCTGCAATAGTCACACCACAGGCATGGTGTGTGTACGCCTTCAATAGTCACACCACAGGCATGGTGTGTGTACGCATTCAATAGTCACACCACAGGCATGGTGTGTGTACGCATTCAATAGTCACTTCACAGACATAGTGTGTGCACGCCTTCATTAAATAGTCACACCACAAGCATGGTGTGTGTGTGTACGCATTCAATAGTCACTTCACAGACATGGTGTGTGCACGCCTTCATTAAATAGTCACACTACAAGCATGGTGTGTGAACGCATTCAATAGTCACAGCACAAGCATGGTGTGTGTACACATTCAATAGTCACTCCACAAATATGGTGTGTGTACCCCTTCCTTCACTATTCACACCACAAGCATGGTGTGTGTACGCCTTCAATAGTCACATCACAGGCATGGTGTGTGTACGCCTTCAATAGTCACACCACAGGCATGGTGTGTACGCCTTCAATAGTCACACCACAGGCATGGTGTGTGTACGCCTTCAATAGTAACACCACCGGCATGGTGTGTACGACTTCAATAGTCACACCACAGGCATGGTGTGTACGCCTTCAATAGTCACACCACAGGCATGGTTTATGTACGCCTGCAATAGTCACACCACAGGCATGGTGTGTGTACGCCTTCAATAGTCACACCACAAGCATGGTGTGTGTACGCCTTCAATAGTCACTTCACAGACATGGTGTGTACGCCTTCAATAGTCACACAACAAGCATGGTGTGTGTACGCCTGCAATAGTCACACCACAGGCATGGTGTGTGTACGCCTTCAATAGTCACACCACAGGCATGGTGTGTGTACGCATTCAATAGTCACACCACAGGCATGGTGTGTGTACGCATTCAATAGTCACTTCACAGACATAGTGTGTGCACGCCTTCATTAAATAGTCACACCACAAGCATGGTGTGTGTGTGTACGCATTCAATAGTCACTTCACAGACATGGTGTGTGCACGCCTTCATTAAATAGTCACACTACAAGCATGGTGTGTGAACGCATTCAATAGTCACAGCACAAGCATGGTGTGTGTACACATTCAATAGTCACTCCACAAATATGGTGTGTGTACCCCTTCCTTCACTATTCACACCACAAGCATGGTGTGTGTACGCCTTCAATAGTTACACCACAGGCATGGTGTGTGTACGCATTCAATAGTCACAACACAGGCATGGTGTGTGTACGCATTCAATAGTCAGAAAACGGGCATGGTGTGTGTACGCCTTCAATAGTCACACCACAGCCATGGTGTGTGTACGCCTTCAATAGTCACACCACAGGCATGGTGTGTGTACACCTTCAATAGTCACACCACAGGCATGGTGTGTGTACGCATTCAATAGTCACTTCACAGACATGGTGTGTGTACGCCTTCCTTCAATAGTCACACCACAAGCATGGTGTATGTACGCATTCAATAGTCACACCACAAGCATGGTGCGTGTACGCATTCAATAGTCACTCCACTAACATGGTGTGTGTACGCCTTCTTTCAATATTCAACTCACAATCATGGTATGTGCACGCCTTCAATAGTCACACCACAAGCATGGTGTGTGTACGCCTTCAATAGTCACACCACATGCATGGTGTATGTACGCCTTCAATAGTCACACCACATTTTGGTGTGTACGCCTTCAATAGTCACACCACAGGCATGGTGTGTGTACGCCTTCAATAGTTACACCACAGGCATGGTGTGTACGACTTCAATAGTCACACCACAGGCATGGTGTGTACGACTTCAATAGTCACACCACAGGCATGGTGTTTACGCCTTCAATAGTCACACCACAGGCATGGTTTGTACGCCTTCAATAGTCACACCACAAGCATGGTGTGTGTACGCCTTAAATAGTCACACAACAGGCATGGTGTGTGTACGACTTCAATAGTCACACCACAGGCATGGTTCATGTACGCCTTAAATAGTTACACCACAGACATGTTGTGTGTACGCCTTCAAAAGTCCCACCACAAGCATGGTGTGTGTACGCCTTCAATGGTCAAAACGCAGGCATGGTGTGTGTACCCATTTAATATTCACACCACAGGCATGGTGTGTGTACGCCTTCAATAGTCACACAACAAACATGGTGTGTGTATTCCTTCAATAGTCACACCACAGGAATGGTGTGTGTACGCATTCAATAATCACATTACATGCATGGTGTGTGTACGCCTTCAATGGTCACACCACAGGCAAGGTGTGTGTACGCCTTCAATAGTCACACCACAAGCATGGTGTGTGTACGCATTCAATGATCAAAACACAGGCATGGTGTGCGTACGCCTTCAACAGTTGCACCACAGGCATGGTGTGTGTACGCATTCAATAGTCACACCACAGGCATGGTGTGTGTACGCCTGCAATAGTCACACCACAAGCATGGTGTGTGTACGCCTGCAATGATCAAAACACAGGCATGGAGTGTGTACGCATTTAATAGTCACACCATAGGCATGGTGTGGGTACGCCTTCAATAGTCACATCAAAAGCAGGGTGTGTGTACGCCTTCAATAGTCACACCACAGGTATGGTGTGTGTACGCCTTCAATAGTCACACCACAAGCATGGTGTGTGTACGCCTTCAATTGTCACACCACAGGCATGGTGTGTGTACGCCTTCAATAGTCACTTCACAGACATGGTGTGTGTACGCCTTCAATAGTCACACCAAAAGCAGGGTGTGTGTACGCCTTCAATAGTCACACCACAGGCAGGGTGTGTGTACGCCTTCAATAGTCACATCAAAAGCAGGGTGTGTACGCCTTCAATAGTCACACCACAGGCATGGTGTGTGTACGCCTTCAATAGTCACACCACAAGCATGGTGTGTGTACGCCTTCAATAGTCACTTCACAGACATGGTGTGTACGCCTTCAATAGTCACACAACAAGCATGGTGTGTGTACGCCTGCAATAGTCACACCACAGGCATGGTGTGTGTACGCCTTCAATAGTCACACCACAGGCATGGTGTGTGTACGCATTCAATAGTCACACCACAGGCATGGTGTGTGTACGCATTCAATAGTCACTTCACAGACATAGTGTGTGCACGCCTTCATTAAATAGTCACACCACAAGCATGGTGTGTGTGTGTACGCATTCAATAGTCACTTCACAGACATGGTGTGTGCACGCCTTCATTAAATAGTCACACTACAAGCATGGTGTGTGAACGCATTCAATAGTCACAGCACAAGCATGGTGTGTGTACACATTCAATAGTCACTCCACAAATATGGTGTGTGTACCCCTTCCTTCACTATTCACACCACAAGCATGGTGTGTGTACGCCTTCAATAGTCACATCACAGGCATGGTGTGTGTACGCCTTCAATAGTCACACCACAGGCATGGTGTGTACGCCTTCAATAGTCACACCACAGGCATGGTGTGTGTACGCCTTCAATAGTAACACCACCGGCATGGTGTGTACGACTTCAATAGTCACACCACAGGCATGGTGTGTACGCCTTCAATAGTCACACCACAGGCATGGTTTATGTACGCCTGCAATAGTCACACCACAGGCATGGTGTGTGTACGCCTGCAATGATCAAAACACAGGCATGGAGTGTGTACGCATTTAATAGTCACAACATAGGCATGGTGTGGGTACGCCTTCAATAGTCATATCAAAAGCAGGGTGTGTGTACGCCTTCAATAGTCACACCACAGGTATGGTGTGTGTACGCCTTCAATAGTCACACCACAAGCATGGTGTGTGTACGCCTTCAATAGTCACTACACAGACATGGTGTGTGTACGCCTTCAATAGTCACACCACAAGCATGGTGTGTGTACGCCTTCAATAATCACACCACAGGCATGGTGTGTGTACGCCTTCAAAAGTCACACCACAGGCATGGTGTGTGTACGCATTCAATAGTCACTTCACAGACATGGTGTGTGCACGCCTTCATTAAATAGTCACACTACAAGTATGGTGTGTGAACGCATTCAATAGTCACACCACAAGCATGGTGTGTGTACGCATTCAATAGTCACACCACAAGCATGGTGTGTGTACGCATTCAATAGTCACTCCACAAACATGGTGTGTGTACGCCTTCCTTCACTATTCACACCACAAGCATGGTGTGTGTACGCCTTCAATAGTCACACCACAGGCATGGTGTGTACGCCTTCAATAGTCACACCACAGGCATGGTGTTTGTACGCCTTCAATAGTCACACCACATGCATGGTGTGTACGACTTCAATAGTCACACCACAGGCATGGTGTGTACGCCTTCAATAGTCACACCAAATGCATGGTTTATGTACGCCTTCAATAGTTACACCACAGACATGTTGTGTGTACGCCTTCAATAGTCCAACCACAAGCATGGTGTGTGTACGCCTTCAATAGTCACACCACATGCATGGTTTATGTACGCCTTCAATAGTTACACCACAGACATGTTGTGTGTACGCCTTCAATAGTCCAACCACAAGCATGGTGTGTGTACGCCTTCAATGGTCAAAACGCAGGCATGGTGTGTGTACACATTTAATATCCACACCACAGGCATGGTGTGTGTACGCCTTCAATAGACACACCACAAACATGGTGTGTGTACGCCTTCAATAGTCACACCACAAGCATGGTGTGTGTACGCCTTCAATAGTCACACCACAAGCATGGTGTGTGTACGCCTTCAATAGTCACACCACAGGCATGGTGTGTGTACGCCTTCAATAGACACACCACAAGCATGGTGTGTGTACGCCTTCAATAGTCACACCACAAGCATGGTGTGTGTACGCCTTCAATAGTCACACCACATGCATGGTTTATGTACGCCTTCAATAGTCACACCACATTTTGGTGTGTGTACGCATTCAATGATCAAAACCCAGGCATGGTGTGTGTACGCCTTCAATAGTTGCACCACAGGCATGGTGTGTGTACGTTTTCAATAGTCACTCCACAAACGTGCTGTGTGTACGCCTTCCTTCACTATTCACACCACAAGCATGGTGTGTGTACGCCTTCAATAGTCACACCACAGGCATGGTGTGTGTACGCCTTCAATAGTCACACCACAGGCATGGTGTGTGTACGCCTTCAATAATCACACCACAGGCAGGGTGTGTGTACGCCTTCAATAGTCACATCAAAAGCAGGGGGTGTACGCCTTCAATAGTCACACCACAGGCATGGTGTGTGTACGCCTTCAATAGTCACACCACAAGCATGGTGTGTGTACGCCTTCAATAGTCACTTCACAGACATGGTGTATGTACGCCTTCAATAGTCACACCACAAGCATGGTGTGTGTACGCCTGCAATAGTCACACCACAGGCATGGTGTGTGTACGCACTCAATAGTCACACCACATGCATGGTGTGTGTACGCATTCAATAGTCACTTCACAGACATAGTGTGTGCACGCCTTCATTAAATAGTCACACCACAAGCATGGTGTGTGTACGCATTCAATAGTCACTTCACAGACATGGTGTGTGCACGCCTTCATTAAATAGTCACACTACAAGCATGGTGTGTGAACGCATTCAATAGTCACAGCACAAGCATGGTGTGTGTACGCCTTCAATAGTCACTCCACAAACATGGTGTGTGTACGCCTTCCTTCACTATTCACACCACAAGCATGGTGTTTGTACGCCTTCAATAGTCACATCACAGGCATGGTGTGTGTACGCCTTCAATAGTCACACCACAGGCATGGTGTGTACGCCTTCAATAGTCACACCACAGGCATGGTGTGTGTACGCCTTCAATAGTAACACCACCGGCATGGTGTGTAAAACTTCAATAGTCACACCACAGGCATGGTGTGTACGCCTTCAATAGTCACACCACAGGCATGGTTTATGTACGCCTGTAATAGTCACACCACAGGCATGGTGTGTGTACGCCTGCAATGATCAAAACACAGGCATGGAGTGTGTACGCATTTAATAGTCACAACATAGGCATGGTGTGGGTACGCCTTCAATAGTCATATCAAAAGCAGGGTGTGTGTACGCCTTCAATAGTCACACCACAGGCATGGTGTGTGTACGCCTTCAATAGTCACACCACAAGCATGGTGTGTGTACGCCTTCAATAGTCACTTCACAGACATGGTGTGTGTACGCCTTCAATAGTCACACCACAAGCATGGTGTGTGTACGGCTTCAATAGTCACACCACAGGCATGGTGTGTGTACGCCTTCAAAAGTCACACCACAGGCATGGTGTGTGTACGCATTCAATAGTCACTTCACAGACATGGTGTGTGCACGCCTTCATTAAATAGTCACACTACAAGTATGGTGTGTGAACGCATTCAATAGTCACACCACAAACATGGTGTGTGTACGCCTTCCTTCACTATTCACACCACAAGCATGGTGTGTGTACGCCTTCAATAGTCACACCACAGGCATGGTATGTGTACGCCTTCACTAGTCACACCACAGGCATGGTGTGTACGCCTTCAATAGTCACACCACAGGCATGGTGTGTGTACGCCTTCAATAGTCATACCACATGCATGGTTTATGTACGCCTTCAATAGTTACACCACAGATATGTTGTGCGTACGCCTTCAATAGTCACACCACAGGCATGGTGTGTACGACTTCAATAGTCACACCACAGGCATGGTGTGTACGCCTTCAATAGTCACACCACATGCATGGTTTATGTACGCCTTCAATAGTTACACCACAGACATGGTGTGTGTACGCCTTCAATGGTCAAAACGCAGGCATGGTGTGTGTACACATTTAATATCCACACCACAGGCATGGTGTGTGTACGCCTTCAATAGACACACCACAAACATGGTGTGTGTATGCCTTCAATGGTCACACCACAGGAATGGTGTGTGTACGCTTTCAATAGTCACTCCACAAACGTGGTGTGTGTACGCCTTCCTTCACTATTCACACCACAAGCATGGTGTGTGTACGCCTTCAATAGTCACACCACAGGCATGGTGTGTGTACGCCTTCAATAGTCACACCACAGGCATGGTGTGTGTACGCCTTCAATAATCACACCACAGGCATTGTGTGTACGCCTTCAATAGTCACACCACAAGCATGGTGTGTGTACGCCTTCAAAAGTTACTCCACAAACATGGTGTGTGTACGCCTTCCTTCAATAGTCACACCACAAGCATGGTGTGTGTACGCATTCAATGATCAAAACCCAGGCATGGTGTGTGTACGTCTTCAATAGTTGCACCACAGGCATGGTGTGTGTACGCTTTCAATAGTCACTCCACAAACGTGCTGTGTGTACGCCTTCCTTCACTATTCACACCACAAGCATGGTGTGTGTACGCCTTCAATAGTCACACCACAGGCATGGTGTGTACGCCTTCAATAGTCACACCACAAGCATGGTGTGTGTACGCCTTCAATAGTCACACCACAGGCAGGGTGTGTGTACGCCTTCAATAGTCACATCAAAAGCAGTGTGTGTGTACGCCTTCAATAGTCACACCAGAGGCATGGTGTGTGTACGCCTTCAATAGTCACACCACAAGCATGGTATGTGTACGCCTTCAATAGTCACTTCACAGACATGGTGTGTGTACGCCTTCAATAGTCACACCACAAGCATGGTGTGTGTACGCCTTCAATAGTCACACCACAGGCATGGTGTGTGTACGCCTTCAATAGTTACACCACAGGCATGTAGTGTGTACGCATACAATAGTCACACCACAGGCATGGTGTGTGTACGCATTCAATAGTCACTTCACAGACATGGTGTGTGCACGCCTTCATTAAATAGTCACACCACAAGCATGGTGTGTGTACGCATTCAATAGTCACTTCACAGACATGGTGTGTGCACGCCTTCATTAAATAGTCACACTACAAGCATGGTGTGTGAACGCATTCAATAGTCACACCACAAGCATGGTGTGTGTACGCCTTCAATAGTCACACCACAGGCATGGTGTGTGTACGCCTTCCTTCACTATTCACACCACAAGCATGGTGTGTGTACGCCTTCAATAGTCACATCACAGGCATGGTGTGTGTACGCCTTCAATAGTCACACCACAGGCATGGTGTGTACGCCTTCAATAGTCACACCACAGGCATGGTGTGTGTACGCCTTCAAAAGTCACACCACCGGCATGGTGAGTACGACTTCAATAGTCACACCACAGGCATTGTGTGTACGACTTCAATAGTCACACCACAGACATGGTTTATGTACGCCTGCAATAGTCACACCACAGGCATGGTGTGTGTACGCCTTCAATAGTCACACCATAAGCATGGTGTGTGTACGCCTTCAATAGTCACTTCACAGGCATGGTGTGTGTACGCTTTCAATAGTCACACCACAGGCATGGTGTGTGTACGCATTTAAAAGTCACTCCACAAGTATGGTGTGTGTACGCCTTAAATAGTCACACCACAGGCATGGTGTGTGTAAGCCTGCAATGATCAAAACACAGGCATGGTGTGTGTACGCCTTCAATAGTTACACCACAGGCATGGTGTGTGTACGCATTCAATAGTCACAACACAGGCATGGTGTGTGTACGCATTCAATAGTCAGAAAACGGGCATGGTGTGTGTACGCCTTCAATAGTCACACCACAGCCATGGTGTGTGTACGCCTTCAATAGTCACACCACAGGCATGGTGTGTGTACAATTTCAATAGTCACACCACAGGCATGGTGTGTGTACGCATTCAATAGTCACTTCACAGACATGGTGTGTGTACGCCTTCCTTCAATAGTCACACCACAAGCATGGTGTATGTACGCATTCAATAGTCACACCACAAGCATGGTGCGTGTACGCATTCAATAGTCACTCCACTAACATGGTGTGTGTACGCCTTCTTTCAATATTCAACTCACAATCATGGTATGTGCACGCCTTCAATAGTCACACCACAAGCATGGTGTGTGTACGCCTTCAATAGTCACACCACATGCATGGTGTATGTACGCCTTCAATAGTCACACCACATTTTGGTGTGTACGCCTTCAATAGTCACACCACAGGCATGGTGTGTGTACGCCTTCAATAGCCACACCACAGGCATGGTGTGTACGACTTCAATAGTCACACCACAGGCATGGTGTTTACGCCTTCAATAGTCACACCACAGGCATGGTTTGTACGCCTTCAATAGTCACACCACAAGCATGGTGTGTGTACGCCTTAAATAGTCACACAACAGGCATGGTGTGTGTACGACTTCAATAGTCACACCACAGGCATGGTTCATGTACGCCTTAAATAGTTACACCACAGACATGTTGTGTGTACGCCTTCAAAAGTCCCACCACAAGCATGGTGTGTGTACGCCTTCAATGGTCAAAACGCAGGCATGGTGTGTGTACCCATTTAATATTCACACCATAGGCATGGTGTGTGTACGCCTTCAATAGTCACACAACAAACATGGTGTGTGTATTCCTTCAATAGTCACACCACAGGAATGGTGTGTGTACGCATTCAATAATCACATTACATGCATGGTGTGTGTACGCCTTCAATGGTCACACCACAGGCAAGGTGTGTGTACGCCTTCAATAGTCACACCACAGGCATGGTGTGTGTACGCCTTCAATAGTCACACCACAGGCATGGTGTGTGTACGCATTCAAAAGTCACTCCAGAAACATGGTGCGTGTACGCCTTCCTTCAATAGTCACACCACAAGCATGGTGTGTGTACGCATTCAATGATCAAAACACAGGCATGGTGTGCGTACGCCTTCAACAGTTGCACCACAGGCATGGTGTGTGTACGCATTCAATAGTCACACCACAGGCATGGTGTGTGTACGCCTGCAATAGTCACACCACAAGCATGGTGTGTGTACGCCTGCAATGATCAAAACACAGGCATGGAGTGTGTACGCATTTAATAGTCACATCATAGGCATGGTGTGGGTGCGCCTTCAATAGTCACATCAAAAGCAGGGTGTGTGTACGCCTTCAATAGTCACACCACAGGTATGGTGTGTGTACGCCTTCAATAGTCACACCACAAGCATGGTGTGTGTACGCCTTCAATTGTCACACCACAGGCATGGTGTGTGTACGCCTTCAATAGTCACTTCACAGACATGGTGTGTGTACGCCTTCAATAGTCACACCAAAAGCAGGGTGTGTGTACGCCTTCAATAGTCACACCACAGGCAGGGTGTGTGTACGCCTTCAATAGTCACATCAAAAGCAGGGTGTGTACGCCTTCAATAGTCACACCACAGGCATGGTGTGTGTACGCCTTCAATAGTCACACCACAAGCATGGTGTGTGTACGCCTTCAATAGTCACTTCACAGACATGGTGTGTACGCCTTCAATAGTCACACAACAAGCATGGTGTGTGTACGCCTGCAATAGTCACACCACAGGCATGGTGTGTGTACGCCTTCAATAGTCACACCACAGGCATGGTGTGTGTACGCATTCAATAGTCACACCACAGGCATGGTGTGTGTACGCATTCAATAGTCACTTCACAGACATAGTGTGTGCACGCCTTCATTAAATAGTCACACCACAAGCATGGTGTGTGTGTGTACGCATTCAATAGTCACTTCACAGACATGGTGTGTGCACGCCTTCATTAAATAGTCACACTACAAGCATGGTGTGTGAACGCATTCAATAGTCACAGCACAAGCATGGTGTGTGTACACATTCAATAGTCACTCCACAAATATGGTGTGTGTACCCCTTCCTTCACTATTCACACCACAAGCATGGTGTGTGTACGCCTTCAATAGTTACACCACAGGCATGGTGTGTGTACGCATTCAATAGTCACAACACAGGCATGGTGTGTGTACACATTCAATAGTCAGAAAACGGGCATGGTGTGTGTACGCCTTCAATAGTCACACCACAGCCATGGTGTGTGTACGCCTTCAATAGTCACACCACAGGCATGGTGTGTGTACACCTTCAATAGTCACACCACAGGCATGGTGTGTGTACGCATTCAATAGTCACTTCACAGACATGGTGTGTGTACGCCTTCCTTCAATAGTCACACCACAAGCATGGTGTATGTACGCATTCAATAGTCACACCACAAGCATGGTGCGTGTACGCATTCAATAGTCACTCCACTAACATGGTGTGTGTACGCCTTCTTTCAATTTTCAACTCACAATCATGGTATGTGCACGCCTTCAATAGTCACACCACAAGCATGGTGTGTGTACGCCTTCAATAGTCACACCACATGCATGGTGTATGTACGCCTTCAATAGTCACACCACATTTTGGTGTGTACGCCTTCAATAGTCACACCACAGGCATGGTGTGTGTACGCCTTCAATAGTTACACCACAGGCATGGTGTGTACGACTTCAATAGTCACACCACAGGCATGGTGTGTACGACTTCAATAGTCACACCACAGGCATGGTTTGTACGCCTTCAATAGTCACACCACAAGCATGGTGTGTGTACGCCTTAAATAGTCACACAACAGGCATGGTGTGTGTACGACTTCAATAGTCACACCACAGGCATGGTTCATGTACGCCTTAAATAGTTACACCACAGACATGTTGTGTGTACGCCTTCAAAAGTCCCACCACAAGCATGGTGTGTGTACGCCTTCAATGGTCAAAACGCAGGCATGGTGTGTGTACCCATTTAATATTCACACCACAGGCATGGTGTGTGTACGCCTTCAATAGTCACACAACAAACATGGTGTGTGTATTCCTTCAATAGTCACACCACAGGAATGGTGTGTGTACGCATTCAATAATCACATTACATGCATGGTGTGTGTACGCCTTCAATGGTCACACCACAGGCAAGGTGTGTGTACGCCTTCAATAGTCACACCACAGGCATGGTGTGTGTACGCCTTCAATAGTCACACCACAGGCATGGTGTGTGTACGCATTCAAAAGTCACTCCAGAAACATGGTGCGTGTACGCCTTCCTTCAATAGTCACACCACAAGCATGGTGTGTGTACGCATTCAGTGATCAAAACACAGGCATGGTGTGCGTACGCCTTCAACAGTTGCACCACAGGCATGGTGTGTGTACGCATTCAATAGTCACACCACAGGCATGGTGTGTGTACGCCTGCAATAGTCACACCACAAGCATGGTGTGTGTACGCCTGCAATGATCAAAACACAGGCATGGAGTGTGTACGCATTTAATAGTCACATCATAGGCATGGTGTGGGTACGCCTTCAATAGTCACATCAAAAGCAGGGTGTGTGTACGCCTTCAATAGTCACACCACAGGTATGGTGTGTGTACGCCTTCAATAGTCACACCACAAGCATCGTGTGTGTACGCCTTCAATTGTCACACCACAGGCATGGTGTGTGTACGCCTTCAATAGTCACTTCACAGACATGGTGTGTGTACGCCTTCAATAGTCACACCAAAAGCAGGGTGTGTGTACGCCTTCAATAGTCACACCACAGGCAGGGTGTGTGTACGCCTTCAATAGTCACATCAAAAGCAGGGTGTGTACGCCTTCAATAGTCACACCACAGGCATGGTGTGTGTACGCCTTCAATAGTCACACCACAAGCATGGTGTGTGTACGCCTTCAATAGTCACTTCACAGACATGGTGTGTACGCCTTCAATAGTCACACAACAAGCATGGTGTGTGTACGCCTGCAATAGTCACACCACAGGCATGGTGTGTGTACGCCTTCAATAGTCACACCACAGGCATGGTGTGTGTACGCATTCAATAGTCACACCACAGGCATGGTGTGTGTACGCATTCAATAGTCACTTCACAGACATAGTGTGTGCACGCCTTCATTAAATAGTCACACCACAAGCATGGTGTGTGTGTGTACGCATTCAATAGTCACTTCACAGACATGGTGTGTGCACGCCTTCATTAAATAGTCACACTACAAGCATGGTGTGTGAACGCATTCAATAGTCACAGCACAAGCATGGTGTGTGTACACATTCAATAGTCACTCCACAAATATGGTGTGTGTACCCCTTCCTTCACTATTCACACCACAAGCATGGTGTGTGTACGCCTTCAATAGTTACACCACAGGCATGGTGTGTGTACGCATTCAATAGTCACAACACAGGCATGGTGTGTGTACGCATTCAATAGTCAGAAAACGGGCATGGTGTGTGTACGCCTTCAATAGTCACACCACAGCCATGGTGTGTGTACGCCTTCAATAGTCACACCACAGGCATGGTGTGTGTACACCTTCAATAGTCACACCACAGGCATGGTGTGTGTACGCATTCAATAGTCACTTCACAGACATGGTGTGTGTACGCCTTCCTTCAATAGTCACACCACAAGCATGGTGTATGTACGCATTCAATAGTCACACCACAAACATGGTGCGTGTACGCATTCAATAGTCACTCCACTAACATGGTGTGTGTACGCCTTCTTTCAATATTCAACTCACAATCATGGTATGTGCACGCCTTCAATAGTCACACCACAAGCATGGTGTGTGTACGCCTTCAATAGTCACACCACATGCATGGTGTATGTACGCCTTCAATAGTCACACCACATTTTGGTGTGTACGCCTTCAATAGTCACACCACAGGCATGGTGTGTGTACGCCTTCAATAGTTACACCACAGGCATGGTGTGTACGACTTCAATAG
Source organism: Sinonovacula constricta (assembly GCA_007844125.1). Lineage (NCBI taxonomy): Eukaryota > Metazoa > Mollusca > Bivalvia > Cardiida > Solecurtidae > Sinonovacula > Sinonovacula constricta. Next base: position 34,426,613 of record CM017561.1, on the reverse strand, counting down.
TCACACCACAGGCATGGTGTGTACGACTTCAATAGTCACACCACAGGCATGGTGTTTACGCCTTCAATAGTCACACCACAGGCATGGTTTGTACGCCTTCAATAGTCACACCACAAGCATGGTGTGTGTACGCCTTAAATAGTCACACAACAGGCATGGTGTGTGTACGACTTCAATAGTCACACCACAGGCATGGTTCATGTACGCCTTAAATAGTTACACCACAGACATGTTGTGTGTACGCCTTCAAAAGTCCCACCACAAGCATGGTGTGTGTACGCCTTCAATGGTCAAAACGCAGGCATGGTGTGTGTACCCATTTAATATTCACACCACAGGCATGGTGTGTGTACGCCTTCAATAGTCACACAACAAACATGGTGTGTGTATTCCTTCAATAGTCACACCACAGGAATGGTGTGTGTACGCATTCAATAATCACATTACATGCATGGTGTGTGTACGCCTTCAATGGTCACACCACAGGCAAGGTGTGTGTACGCCTTCAATAGTCACACCACAGGCATGGTGTGTGTACGCCTTCAATAGTCACACCACAGGCATGGTGTGTGTACGCATTCAAAAGTCACTCTAGAAACATGGTGCGTGTACGCCTTCCTTCAATAGTCACACCACAAGCATGGTGTGTGTACGCATTCAATGATCAAAACACAGGCATGGTGTGCGTACGCCTTCAACAGTTGCACCACAGGCATGGTGTGTGTACGCATTCAATAGTCACACCACAGGCATGGTGTGTGTACGCCTGCAATAGTCACACCACAAGCATGGTGTGTGTACGCCTGCAATGATCAAAACACAGGCATGGAGTGTGTACGCATTTAATAGTCACACCATAGGCATGGTGTGGGTACGCCTTCAATAGTCACATCAAAAGCAGGGTGTGTGTACGCCTTCAATAGTCACACCACAGGTATGGTGTGTGTACGCCTTCAATAGTCACACCACAAGCATGGTGTGTGTACGCCTTCAATTGTCACACCACAGGCATGGTGTGTGTACGCCTTCAATAGTCACTTCACAGACATGGTGTGTGTACGCCTTCAATAGTCACACCAAAAGCAGGGTGTGTGTACGCCTTCAATAGTCACACCACAGGCAGGGTGTGTGTACGCCTTCAATAGTCACATCAAAAGCAGGGTGTGTACGCCTTCAATAGTCACACCACAGGCATGGTGTGTGTACGCCTTCAATAGTCACACCACAAGCATGGTGTGTGTACGCCTTCAATAGTCACTTCACAGACATGGTGTGTACGCCTTCAATAGTCACACAACAAGCATGGTGTGTGTACGCCTGCAATAGTCACACCACAGGCATGGTGTGTGTACGCCTTCAATAGTCACACCACAGGCATGGTGTGTGTACGCATTCAATAGTCACACCACAGGCATGGTGTGTGTACGCATTCAATAGTCACTTCACAGACATAGTGTGTGCACGCCTTCATTAAATAGTCACACCACAAGCATGGTGTGTGTGTGTACGCATTCAATAGTCACTTCACAGACATGGTGTGTGCACGCCTTCATTAAATAGTCACACTACAAGCATGGTGTGTGAACGCATTCAATAGTCACAGCACAAGCATGGTGTGTGTACACATTCAATAGTCACTCCACAAATATGGTGTGTGTACCCCTTCCTTCACTATTCACACCACAAGCATGGTGTGTGTACGCCTTCAATAGTCACATCACAGGCATGGTGTGTGTACGCCTTCAATAGTCACACCACAGGCATGGTGTGTACGCCTTCAATAGTCACACCAGAGGCATGGTGTGTGTACGCCTTCAATAGTAACACCACCGGCATGGTATGTACGACTTCAATAGTCACACCACAGGCATGGTGTGTACGCCTTCAATAGTCACACCACAGGCATGGTTTATGTACGCCTGCAATAGTCACACCACAGGCATGGTGTGTGTACGCCTGCAATGATCAAAACACAGGCATGGAGTGTGTACGCATTTAATAGTCACAACATAGGCATGGTGTGGGTACGCCTTCAATAGTCATATCAAAAGCAGGGTGTGTGTACGCCTTCAATAGTCACACCACAGGTATGGTGTGTGTACGCCTTCAATAGTCACACCACAAGCATGGTGTGTGTACGCCTTCAATAGTCACTACACAGACATGGTGTGTGTACGCCTTCAATAGTCACACCACAAGCATGGTGTGTGTACGCCTTCAATAATCACACCACAGGCATGGTGTGTGTACGCCTTCAAAAGTCACACCACAGGCATGGTGTGTGTACGCATTCAATAGTCACTTCACAGACATGGTGTGTGCACGCCTTCATTAAATAGTCACACTACAAGTATGGTGTGTGAACGCATTCAATAGTCACACCACAAGCATGGTGTGTGTACGCATTCAATAGTCACTCCACAAACATGGTGTGTGTACGCCTTCCTTCACTATTCACACCACAAGCATGGTGTGTGTACGCCTTCAATAGTCACACCACAGGCATGGTGTGTACGCCTTCAATAGTCACACCACAGGCATGGTGTTTGTACTCCTTCAATAGTCACACCACAGGCATGGTGTGTACGACTTCAATAGTCACACCACAGGCATGGTGTGTACGCCTTCAATAGTCACACCACATGCATGGTGTGTACGCCTTCAATAGTCACACCACAGGCATGGTTTATGTACGCCTTCAATAGTTACACCACAGACATGTTGTGTGTACGCCTTCAATAGTCCAACCACAAGCATGGTGTGTGTACGCCTTCAATGGTCAAAACGCAGGCATGGTGTGTGTACACATTTAATATCCACACCACAGGCATGGTGTGTGTACGCCTTCAATAGACACACCACAAACATGGTGTGTGTATGCCTTCAATAGTCACACCACAGGAATGGTGTGTGTACGCATTCAATAATCACATTACATGCATGGTGTGTGTACGCCTTCAATGGTCACACCACAGGCAAGGTGTGTGTACGCCTTCAATAGTCACACCACAGTCATGGTGTCTGTACGCCTTCAATAGCCACACCACAGGCATGGTGTGTGTACGCATTCAAAAGTCACTCCACAAACATGGTGTGTGTACGCCTTCCTTCAATAGTCACACCACAAGCATGGTGTGTGTACGCATTCAATGATCAAAACCCAGGCATGGTGTGTTTACGCCTTCAATAGTTGCACCACAGGCATGGTGTGTGTACGTTTTCAATAGTCACTCCACAAACGTGGTGTGTGTACGCCTTCCTTCACTATTCACACCACAAGCATGGTGTGTGTACGCCTTCAATAGTCACACCACAGGCATGGTGTGTGTACGCCTTCAATAGTCACACCACAGGCATGGTGTGTGTACGCCTTCAATAATCACACCACAGGCAGGGTGTGTGTACGCCTTCAATAGTCACATCAAAAGCAGGGGGTGTACGCCTTCAATAGTCACACCACAGGCATGGTGTGTGTACGCCTTCAATAGTCACACCACAAGCATGGTGTGTGTACGCCTTCAATAGTCACTTCACAGACATGGTGTGTGTACGCCTTCAATAGTCACACCACAAGCATGGTGTGTGTACCCCTGCAATAGTCACACCACAGGCATGGTGTGTGTACGCACTCAATAGTCACACCACATGCATGGTGTGTGTACGCATTCAATAGTCACTTCACAGACATAGTGTGTGCACGCCTTCATTAAATAGTCACACCACAAGCATGGTGTGTGTACGCATTCAATAGTCACTTCACAGACATGGTGTGTGCACGCCTTCATTAAATAGTCACACTACAAGCATGGTGTGTGAACGCATTCAATAGTCACAGCACAAGCATGGTGTGTGTACGCATTCAATAGTCACTCCACAAACATGGTGTGTGTACGCCTTCCTTCACTATTCACACCACAAGCATGGTGTTTGTACGCCTTCAATAGTCACATCACAGGCATGGTGTGTGTACGCCTTCAATAGTCACACCACAGGCATGGTGTGTACGCCTTCAATAGTCACACCACAGGCATGGTGTGTGTACGCCTTCAATAGTAACACCACCGGCATGGTGTGTAAAACTTCAATAGTCACACCACAGGCATGGTGTGTACGCCTTCAATAGTCACACCACAGGCATGGTTTATGTACGCCTGTAATAGTCACACCACAGGCATGGTGTGTGTACGCCTGCAATGATCAAAACACAGGCATGGAGTGTGTACGCATTTAATAGTCACAACATAGGCATGGTGTGGGTACGCCTTCAATAGTCATATCAAAAGCAGGGTGTGTGTACGCCTTCAATAGTCACACCACAGGCATGGTGTGTGTACGCCTTCAATAGTCACACCACAAGCATGGTGTGTGTACGCCTTCAATAGTCACTTCACAGACATGGTGTGTGTACGCCTTCAATAGTCACACCACAAGCATGGTGTGTGTACGGCTTCAATAGTCACACCACAGGCATGGTGTGTGTACGCCTTCAAAAGTCACACCACAGGCATGGTGTGTGTACGCATTCAATAGTCACTTCACAGACATGGTGTGTGCACGCCTTCATTAAATAGTCACACTACAAGTATGGTGTGTGAACGCATTCAATAGTCACACCACAAACATGGTGTGTGTACGCCTTCCTTCACTATTCACACCACAAGCATGGTGTGTGTACGCCTTCAATAGTCACACCACAGGCATGGTATGTGTACGCCTTCACTAGTCACACCACAGGCATGGTGTGTACGCCTTCAATAGTCACACCACAGGCATGGTGTGTGTACGCCTTCAATAGTCAACCCAGTTGCATGGTTTATGTACGCCTTCAATAGTTACACCACAGATATGTTAGGTGTACGCCTTCAATAGTCACACCACAGGCATGGTGTGTACGACTTCAATAGTCACACCACAGGCATGGTGTGTACGCCTTCAATAGTCACACCACATGCATGGTTTATGAACGCCTTCAATAGTTACACCACAGACATGGTGTGTGTACGCCTTCAATGGTCAAAACGCAGGCATGGTGTGTGTACACATTTAATATCCACACCACAGGCATGGTGTGTGTACGCCTTCAATAGACACACCACAAACATGGTGTGTGTATGCCTTCAATAGTCACACCACAGGAATGGTGTGTGTACGCTTTCAATAGTCACTCCACAAACGTGGTGTGTGTACGCCTTCCTTCACTATTCACACCACAAGCATGGTGTGTGTACGCCTTCAATAGTCACACCACAGGCATGGTGTGTGTACGCCTTCAATAGTCACACCACAGGCATGGTGTGTGTACGCCTTCAATAATCACACCACAGGCATGGTGTGTACGCCTTCAATAGTCACACCACAAGCATGGTGTGTGTACGCCTTCAAAAGTTACTCCACAAACATGGTGTGTGTACGCCTTCCTTCAATAGTCACACCACAAGCATGGTGTGTGTACGCATTCAATGATCAAAACCCAGGCATGGTGTGTGTACGTCTTCAATAGTTGCACCACAGGCATGGTGTGTGTATGCTTTCAATAGTCACTCCACAAACGTGCTGTGTGTACGCCTTCCTTCACTATTCACACCACAAGCATGGTGTGTGTACGCCTTCAATAGTCACACCACAGGCATGGTGTGTACGCCTTCAATAGTCACACCACAAGCATGGTGTGTGTACGCCTTCAATAGTCACACCACAGGCATGGTGAGTGTACGCCTTCAATAGTCACTTCACAGACATGGTGTCTGTACGCCTTCAATAGTCACATCAAAAGCAGCGTGTGTGTACGCCTTCAATAGTCACACCACAGGCATGGTGTGTGTACGCCTTCAATAGTCACACCACAAGCATGGTATGTGTACGCCTTCAATAGTCACTTCATAGACATGGTGTGTGTACGCCTTCAATAGTCACACCACAAGCATGGTGTGTGTACGCCTTCAATAGTCACACCACAGGCATGGTGTGTGTACGCCTTCAATAGTTACACCACAGGCATGTAGTGTGTACGCATACAATAGTCACACCACAGGCATGGTGTGTGTACGCATTCAATAGTCACTTCACAGACATGGTGTGTGCACGCCTTCATTAAATAGTCACACCACAAGCATGGTGTGTGAACGCATTCAATAGTCACTTCACAGACATGGTGTGTGCACGCCTTCATTAAATAGTCCCACTACAAGCATGGTGTGTGAACGCATTCAATAGTCACACCACAAGCATGGTGTGTGTACGCATTCAATAGTCACTCCACAAACATGGTGTGTGTACGCCTTCCTTCACTATTCACACCACAAGCATGGTGTGTGTACGCCTTCAATAGTCACATTACAGGCATGGTGTGTGTACGCCTTCAATAGTCACACCACAGGCATGGTGTGTACGCCTTCAATAGTCACACCACAGGCATGGTGTGTGTACGCCTTCAATAGTCTCACCACCGGCATGGTGTGTACGACTTCAATAGTCACACCACAGGCATTGTGTGTACGACTTCAATAGTCACACCACAGACATGGTTTATGTACGCCTGCAATAGTCACACCACAGGCATGGTGTGTGTACGCCTTCAATAGTCACACCACAAGCATGGTGTGTGTACGCCTTAAATAGTCACTTCACAGATATAGTGTGTGTACGCCTTCAATAGTCACACCACAAGCATGGTGTGTGTACGCCTTCAATAGTCACACTACAAGCATGGTGTGTGTACGCCATCAATAGTCACACCACAGGCATGGTGAGTGTACGCCTTCAATTGTCACTTCACAGACATGGTGTGTGCACGCCTTCATTAAATAGTCACACTACAAGCATGGTGTGTGAACGCATTCAATAGTTACACCACAAGCATGGTGTGTGTACGCATTCAATAGTCACTCCACAAGCATGGTGTGTGTACGCCTTCCTTCACTATTCACACCACAAGCATGGTGTGTGTACCCCTTCAATAGTCACACCACAGACATGGTGTGTGTACGCCTTCAATAGTCACACCACAAGCATGGTGTGTGTACGGCTTCAATAGTCACACCACAGGCATGGTGTGTGTACGCCTTCAAAAGTCACACCACAGGCATGGTGTGTGTACGCATTCAATAGTCACTTCACAAACATGGTGTGTGCACGCCTTCATTAAATAGTCACACTACAAGTATGGTGTGTGAACGCATTCAATAGTCACACCACAAGCATGGTGTGTGTACGCATTCAATAGTCACTCCACAAACATGGTGTGTGTACGCCTTCCTTCACTATTCACACCACAAGCATGGTGTGTGTACGCCTTCAATAGTCACACCACAGGCATGGTGTGTGTACGCCTTCACTAGTCACACCACAGGCATGGTGTGTACGCCTTCAATAGTCACACCACAGGCATGGTGTGTGTACGCCTTCAATAGTCACACCACATGCATGGTTTATGTACGCCTTCAATAGTTACACCACAGATATGTTGTGTGTACGCCTTCAATAGTCACACCACAGGCATGGTGTGTACGACTTCAATAGTCACACCACAGGCATGGTGTGTACGCCTTCAATAGTCACACCACATGCATGGTTTATGTACGCCTTCAATAGTTACACCACAGACATGGTGTGTGTACGCCTTCAATGGTCAAAACGCAGGCATGGTGTGTGTACACATTTAATATCCACACCACAGGCATGGTGTGTGTACGCCTTCAATAGACACACCACAAACATGGTGTGTGTATGCCTTCAATAGTCACACCACAGGAATGGTGTGTGTACGCTTTCAATAGTCACTCCACAAACGTGGTGTGTGTACGCCTTCCTTCACTATTCACACCACAAGCATGGTGTGTGTACGCCTTCAATAGTCACACCACAGGCATGGTGTGTGTACGCCTTCAATAGTCACACCACAGGCATGGTGTGTGTACGCCTTCAATAATCACAACACAGGCATGGTGTGTACACCTTCAATAGTCACACCACAAGCATGGTGTGTGTACGCCTTCAAAAGTTACTCCACAAACATGGTGTGTGTACGCCTTCCTTCAATAGTCACACCACAAGCATGGTGTGTGTACGCATTCAATGATCAAAACCCAGGCATGGTGTGTGTACGTCTTCAATAGTTGCACCACAGGCATGGTGTGTGTACGCTTTCAATAGTCACTCCACAAACGTGGTGTGTGTACGCCTTCCTTCACTATTCACACCACAAGCATGGTGTGTGTACGCCTTCAATAGTCACATCACAGGCATGGTGTGTACGCCCTCAATAGTCACACCACAAGCATGGTGTGTGTACGCCTTCAATAGTCACACCACAGGCATGGTGAGTGTACGCCTTCAATAGTCACTTCACAGACATGGTGTCTGTACGCCTTCAATAGTCACATCAAAAGCAGCGTGTGTACGCCTTCAATAGTCACACCACAGGCATGGTGTGTGTACGCCTTCAATAGTCACATCAAAAGCAGGGTGTGTGTACGCCTTCAATATTCAAACCACAGGCAGAGTGTGTGTACGCCTTCAATAGTCACATCAAAAGCAGTGTGTGTGTACGCCTTCAATAGTCACACCACAGGCATGGTGTGTGTACGCCTTCAATAGTCACACCACAAGCATGGCATGTGTACGCCTTCAATAGTCACTTCATAGACATGGTGTGTGTACGCCTTCAATAGTCACACCACAAGCATGGTGTGTGTACGCCTTCAATAGTCACACCACAGGCATGGCGTGTGTACGCCTTCAATAGTTACACCACAGGCATGTAGTGTGTACGCATACAATAGTCACACCACAGGCATGGTGTGTGTACGCATTCAATAGTCACTTCACAGACATGGTGTGTGCACGCCTTCATTAAATAGTCACACCACAAGCATGGTGTGTGTACGCATTCAATAGTCACTTCACAGACATGGTGTGTGCACGCCTTCATTAAATAGTCCCACTACAAGCATGGTGTGTGAACGCATTCAATAGTCACACCACAAGCATGGTGTGTGTACGCATTCAATAGTCACTCCACAAACATGGTGTGTGTACGCCTTCCTTCACTATTCACACCACAAGCATGGTGTGTGTACGCCTTCAATAGTCACATCACAGGCATGGTGTGTGTACGCCTTCAATAGTCACACCACAGGCATGGTGTGTACGCCTTCAATAGTCACACCACAGGCATGGTGTGTGTACGCCTTCAATAGTCTCACCACCGGCATGGTGTGTACGACTTCAATAGTCACACCACAGGCATTGTGTGTACGACTTCAATAGTCACACCACAGACATGGTTTATGTACGCCTGCAATAGTCACACCACAGGCATGGTGTTTGTACGCCTTCAATAGTCACACCACAAGCATGGTGTGTGTACGCCTTAAATAGTCACTTCACAGATATAGTGTGTGTACGCCTTCAATAGTCACACCACAAGCATGGTGTGTGTACGCCTTCAATAGTCACACTACAAGCATGGTGTGTGTACGCCATCAATAGTCACACCACAGGCATGGTGAGTGTACGCCTTCAATTGTCACTTCACAGACATGGTGTGTGCACGCCTTCATTAAATAGTCACACTACAAGCATGGTGTGTGAACGCATTCAATAGTTACACCACAAGCATGGTGTGTGTACGCATTCAATAGTCACTCCACAAGCATGGTGTGTGTACGCCTTCCTTCACTATTCACACCACAAGCATGGTGTGTGTACGCCTTCAATAGTCACACCACAGGCATGGTGTGTGTACGCCTTCAATAGTCACACCACAGGCATGGTGTGTACGCCTTCAATAGTCACACCACAGGCATGGTGCGTGTACGCCTTCAATAGTCACACCACAGGCATGGTGTGTACGACTTCAATAGTCACACCACAGGCATGGTGTGTACGCCTTCAATAGTCACACCACATGCATGGTTTATGTAGGCCTTCAATAGTTACACCACAGACATGTTGTGTGTACGCCTTCAATAGTCCCACCAAAAGCATGGTGTGTGTACGCTTTCAATAGTCACTCCACAAACGTGGTGTGTGTACGCCTTCCTTCACTATTCACACCACAAGCATGGTGTGTGTACGCCTTCAATAGTCACACCACAGGCATGGTGTGTGTACGCCTTCAATAGTCACACCACAGGCATGGTGTGTGTATGCCTTCAATAGTCACACCACAGCCATGGTGTGTGTACGCCTTCAATAGTCACACCACAGGCATGGTGTGTACGCCTTCAATAGTCACACCACAAGCATGGTGTGTGTACGCCTTCAATAGTCACATCACAGGCATGGTGAGTGTACGCCTTCAATAGTCACTTTACAGACATGGTGTCTGTACGCCTTTAATAGTCACATCAAAAGCAACGTGTGTGTACGCCTTCAATAGTCACACCATGTGTACGCCTTCAATAGTCACATCAAAAGCAGGGTGTGTGTACGCCTTCAATAGTCACACCACAGGCAGGGTGTGTGTACGCCTTCAATAGTCACATCAAAAGCAGTGTGTGTGTACGCCTTCAATAGTCACACCACAAGCATGGTGTGTGTACGCCTTCAATAGTCACACCACAAGCATGGTATGTGTACGCCTTCAATAGTCACTTCACAGACATGGTGTGTGTACGCCTTCAATAGTCACACCACAAGCATGGTGTTTGTACGCCTTCAATAGTCACACCACAGGCATGGTGTGTGTACGCCTTCAATAGTTACACCACATGCATGTAGTGTGTACGCATACAATAGTCACACCACAGGCATGGTGTGTGTACGCATTCAATAGTCACTTCACAGACATGGTGTGTGCACGCCTTCATTAAATAGTCACACCACAAGCATGGTGTGTGTACGCATTCAATAGTCACTTCACAGACATGGTGTGTGCACGCCTTCATTAAATAGTCACACTACAAGCATGGTGTGTGAACGCATTCAATAGTCACACCACAAGCATGGTGTGTGTACGCCTTCAATAGTCACACCACTGGCATGGTGTGTGTACGCCTTCCTTCACTATTCACACCACAAGCATGGTGTGTGTACGCCTTCAATAGTCACATCACAGGCATGGTGTGTGTACGCCTTCAATAGTCACACCACAGGCATGGTGTGTACGCCTTCAAAAGTCACACCTCCGGCATGGTGTGTACGACTTCAATAGTCACACCACAGGCATTGTGTGTACGACTTCAATAGTCACACCACAGACATGGTTTATGTACGCCTGCAATAGTCACACCACAGGCATGGTGTTTGTACGCCTTCAATAGTCACACCATAAGCATGGTGTGTGTACGCCTTCAATAGTCACTTCACAGGCATGGTGTGTGTACGCTTTCAATAGTCACACCACAGGCATGGTGTGTGTACGCATTTAAAAGTCACTCCACAAACATGGTGTGTGTAGGCCTTAAATAGTCACACCACAGGCATGGTGTGTGTAAGCCTGCAATGATCAAAACACAGGCATGGTGTGTGTACGCCTTCAATAGTTACACCACAGGCATGGTGTGTGTACGCATTCAATAGTCACAACACAGGCATGGTGTGTGTACGCATTCAATAGTCACACCACGGGCATGGTGTGTGTACGCCTTCAATAGTCACACCACAGGAATGGTGTGTGTACGCCTTCAATAGTCACACCACAGGCATGGTGTGTGTACACCTTCAATAGTCACACCACAGGCATGGTGTGTGTACGCATTAAATAGTCACTTCGCAGACATGGTGTGTGTACGCCTTCCTTCAATAGTCACACCACAAGCATGGTGTATGTACGCATTCAATAGTCACACCACAAGCATGGTGTGTGTACGCATTCAATAGTCACTCCACTAACATGGTGTGTGTACGCCTTCTTTCAATATTCAACTCACAATCATGGTATGTGTACGCCTTCAATAGTCACACCACAAGAATGGTGTGTGTACGCCTTCAATAGTCACACCACAGGCATGGTGTATGTACGCCTTCAATAGTCACATCACATTTTGGTGTGTACGCCTTCAATAGTCACACCACAGGCATGGTGTGTGTACGCCTTCAATAGCCACACCACAGGCATGGTGTGTACGACTTCAATAGTCACACCACAGGCATGGTGTGTACGCCTTCAATAGTCACACCACAGGCATGGTGTGTACGCCTTCAATAGTCACACCACAAGCATGGTGTGTGTACGCCTTAAATAGTCACACAACAGGCATGGTGTGTACGCCTTCAATAGTCACACCACAGGCATGGTGTGTGTACCCCTTCAATAGTCACACCACAGGCATGGTGTGTGTACGACTTCAATAGTCACACCACAAGCATGGTGTATGTACGCCGTCCATAGTCACACCACAGCCTTGGTGTGTGTACGCCTTCAATAGTCACACCACAGGCATGGTGTGTGTACGCCTTCAATAGTCGCAACACAGGCGTGGTGTGTGTAAGCCTTCAATAGTCACACCACATGCATGGTGTGTGTACGCCTTCAATAGTCACACCACGGACATGGTGTGTATACGCCTTCAATAGTCACACCACAGGCATGGTGTGTGTACGCCTTCAATAGTCACACCACAGGCATGGTGTGTGTACGCATTCAATAGTCACACCACGGACATGGTGTGTATACGCCTTCAATAGTCACACCACAGGCATGGTGTGTGTACGCCTTCAATAGTCCCACCACAGGCATGGTGTGTGTACGCATTCAAAAGTCACACCACAGGCACGGTGTGTGTACGCCTTCCTTTAATGGTCACACCACAGGCATGGTGTGTGTACGCCTTCAATGGTCACACCACAAGCATGGTGTGTGTACGCCTTCAATGGTCACACCACAGGCATGGTGTGTGTACGCATTCAATAGTCACATTACAGTGATGGTGTGTGTACGCCTTCAATAGTCACACCACAGGCATGGTGTTTGTACGCCTTTAATGGTCACACCACAGCCATGGTTTGTGTACGCATTTAATAGTCACACCACAGGTTTGGTGTGTACGCCTTCAATGGTCACACCACGGGCATGGTGTGTGTACGCCTTCGATAGTCACACCACAGGCATGGTGTGTGTACGCATTCAATAGTCCCACCACAGGCATGGTGTGTGTAAGCCTTCAATAGTCACACCACAAACAGCTTGTATGTACGCCTTCAATGGTCAAACCAAGGCATGGTGTGTGTACTTATATGTTACGACCCGTCGCGCTATATAAGTTTATTTTTGAAATGACACGTTAACTTAACGACGAAATGGTGTAACAGAAAGAACGAGCCAGCAACAGACTAGAACAATAATGTTTTATTTTAATAAACAATTGATTCTATGGCGTAATCAAACAATAACAAATAAATGAGACAAAATTTCGAAAGCAAAATAAATATTAGCTTACAGTTTGTCCCTTTAGGAGGTGTCCCTTTAATAGTCCGATCAATTATCCAACGTCGAATAATCCTGAAGAGTTTTCGGTAGAATGTCCTCGTAGATAAGCACAGTTGAAATAATACAAGGGTAGAACAATACACGAAGGTTAATAATATAATCCCATCTCCAACACTATTATATTTATATCACTGAAGAATATAGAAAGTCCACGTAAGTTCAAACACAGAAAGACTTAAGATAGAAGCTGTAAGTATTTCCAAACGATATGTCCAATCTCTAAAGCAAACTTTTTGATCAAACTTCCAAACTTCCAAACTTAACTTCAATTCGGCAAAAACTCCCTTATATATACCCAAAGAATTTCCAGAACATTCACGTACCCAGAACATTCTCGAAGACCAGTTAAGAATAAACAATTGAACTTTCTAGCATGATCCTTTTCTTCTAGCAGTTAAGCGAATTCTACGTCATTAAAACCACAACGGTAAACAACCCTTAACCTGACTAGCGTAACATTAAACGCTGGTGTACTACTGTACATAACACCTCCACCCGTAAAGTAAAAAAGATTTATGCAATAAATCTTTTTTAGGATATTAAATTAACAATAACTCAATTAAGTAAGATATTAAAATAATGATACAAAATACAATACAAGTGTCACAAGTTAAACAGATGTAATATCAAAACATATGAAATTTTAAATTTACACAATTTAGTGTTACAAATTACAAATTGCACGTATTAAATATTTGCCAGACATCATATTAAAACAAACTGTAATCAATATAACACAATAACAGTTATACAAAGTTCAAAATACATGTAACATGTTGTAATAACATATTGTGCTTCAGTTAACATAATTACATACAAGACAGAGCATCAGGTATAACATTGTCTTTTCCTTAAATGTGTTTGATGTCTTCATCAAACTCTTGCAAGAGCAGGCTCCACCTTAATAACCGCTGGTTTTTGTTCATTAACTTGTGTAAAAACTTAAGAGGGTTGTGGTCGCTGAATACAACAATAGGTTTAACTGAAGCAGTTAAATACACTTCAAAATGTTGTATAGCAAAAATAAAAGCAAGGCACTCTTTTTCAATTGTAGAATAGTTTCCCTGATGTTTGTTAGACTTCTTTGAGAAAAAACACACGGGATGATCAATACCCTCACTATCTGATTGTAACAGAACAGCACCAGCACCGACGTCACTAGCATCAACAGCCAATGAAAAACTTTTTCTCAAAGTGTGGTGCTAAGAGAATTGGTGCGCTCTTAAATACAGCTTTTAATTTGTCAAATGCAGTTTGACATTAAAAACGCCATAGAATTGATTTACCTTTTTTGAGAAGGTTTGTCAAAGGTTCTGCAATGTCAGAAAATTTTCTGTAATACTCGCCATACTAAGAAATCGCATCAATTGCTTTATAGTTTTACATGTAGGTATTGGGAACTCAGAAATAGCAATAACTTTTACATCAATAGGTTTTACATAACCCCGTCCCACAACATGTCCTAAAAAGGTCAACGTAGCATGACAAAATTCACTTTTATCTAGGTTGATGTTGATGTTTAGCTTGGCCTCACTCAATCTGTTGAAGAAAGATCGGATGATTTCCAGTTGTTCGGAAAATGTTTCAGAGTAGATGATGACGTCGTCGATGTAGGCATCGCACCCGTCAAGTCCAGAAATGAGTTAATGAGTCGTTGGAGCGTTGCTGGTGAATTCTTCATGCCAAAATGGCATAACCTTGTATTGGTACAGTCCTTCTGGTGTCACAAATACAGACAATTCCTTTGCTCGGTCTGTAAGAGGTACTTGCCAGAATCCTTTCAGAAGATCGAACTTAGTAACAAATTTGGCTTTCCCAACTTTGTCAATACAATCATCCATCCTTGGTATGGAATATGAATCCGTCTTTGTGATGATATTGATCTTTCGGTAGTCAGTGCAAAGTCTATATGTTCAATCTGGTTTGGACACAAGAATACACGATGAACTGTATTTGCTCTGACTAGGCTCAATAAAGTCATTGTCCAGTAAGAACTTTATTTCTTCTTTTAAATATTGTTGTTTTGATAGATTCATTCTGTATGGATTTTGTTTAACAGCAGCTTCTCTTTCAACGATAACATCGTGTTGGATTTTATCAGTTCGTGTTGGAATGTCAGGAAACAAGTGTTGGAATTCACGAACAAGTTGTTTCAACTGTGCCTTTTGATCCGGTTCCAGATGAAAGAATTTCCCATCAATGTTCCTCAGAATGTCCGAGTTATTCAGCTTATTGGTACAAGTATCCACTTTGGTCTCAATATCACTGTCTAACTAACTGAATTATTAACGTCTAAATCAGGTGGGACAGAGTGAACAGCTGACACAGGTTTACTAACATTTTAGCTATTTCTGTCAATGTACAATTTCAACATGTTAACATGGCACATTTGTTTTTGTTTTTGCCTGCCAGGAGTAGGTACTATGTAATTGAGGCCACTGACTTCCTTCTCAATAATGTAAGGCCCAAAGTATCTAGCTTGTAATGGTTTTCCTGGGATTGGCAATAGTGCAAGAACCTGGTCACCTGGTTTGAAAAATCTAGTTTGAGTATTAAAATCATTTCTTTCTTTTATTTTTCCCTGAGCCGCTTTGAGATTTGATTTGAGCTTTTGATAACCTTTCTCGGAAATCAGATACATACTTCAACAAGTTTAATGATGACTCATCATCAAACAGGAACTTCTCCTTAAGAAGTTTTAACGGCCCACGAACAGAGTGACCAAACACAAGCTCAAATGGACTAAATCCAAGAGACTCCTGTATTGACTCCCTAACTGCAAACAAGAGCAATGGGATTCCATCATCCCAGCTTTTGTCAGTGTCAAAGCAATAAGTACGAATCATGTTTTTCAATGTCTGGTGAAATCTCTCTAGGGCACCTTGACTTTCAGGACGATAAGCAGATGACCTATATTGTTTGATTTCTAGCTCATGCATGACCTGCTGAAATATACCAGACATGAAATTCGAACCTTGGTCCGATTGAACTGACTTAGAGAGGCCAACAAATATGAAGAATTTGACAAGAGCCTTGACAATCGATTTTGACTGAATATTCCTTAAAGGTATTGCTTCAGGAAAACGTGTCAAAGCACACATGATAGTCAAGAGATACTGATTTCCTGACTTTGTCTTAGGCAAATGTCCAACGCAGTCTATAATAATCCGACTAAACGTTTCCTCAAATGCAGGAATGGGCTGTAACGGAGCTTTGGGAATATTTTGATTTGGTTAACCAACCATTTGACAAGCGTGACAAGAGTTGCAGTACTGAGACACGTCAGTCTTAAGACCTGGCCAGAAGAAATGGGTAAGGATCTTATTGTGTGTCTTTCTGATACCTAAATGACCAGACATTGGTGATTCATGAGTCAAACTTAAAATTTCTTGTCTATACTGACGGGGAACTACAATCTGATGGTTAATCGCTCAATCATCATCAACTGCAACGTCTGGTGGTCTCCATTTTGTCATCAAAACACCATTCCGTATATAATAACCGACCTGCGCACATGAAATCTCATTCTCTGGTAAAACCTTCTCGAACAAGCAAGAAATGTCAGGACCACTGTGTTGGTCCTGAACAAGTTTTGACCTTGACTTTTTATCATCAAATTTGTCATTGGATGAATGACCATCAGTTGAAAATGTTGACATATCAGAATGTGAAACTCACGTGTTTAAGGGACGGGTCATTAGCCTCGTTGTAAATCTGACCTATAAAAGTGTCAGCCAAGTCAACATTAGAAGTGACATTTTTGTCAACGGCGTTTTTAGCAGAACTCTTGATAGCTTTGCTAGCAATAGAACGAGTAACTGCACAAGAAGGATAAAGATCATGAATTTCCTATTTAGCAGGATCAGGACGTTTGTCCATGATAGGTGTGTCAGTTACGAGTGGGTTTACCACGACCTTATCTTCAGCTAAGTCGCTGCCTAGCAACAAATGGACACCCTCAAAAGGTAATGAAGATCTAAGACCAACAGACACTTAACCACTTACTAAAGTGAAAGACAAAACAATGTTATGGAGAGGAACAGTTAAAGAACCACACTCTACATCCTGAATAACAATCACTAACTCCAGAGAAAGTCTTCTCGGAAAACGGCAGAGTATCTGCCAAAATAAGAGATTGGGACGCTACTGTGTCTCTTAATATCTTAATAGGGGTAGGGCGGGCAAGAATCACCTGGAAGTGATACAAAACCATTTGACATAAATGGCTCATAAATATCCATAACAGAGTCAGAACTGTGTTTTGAAACCTCAACGGTATGAAAAGGCTCTTTTGCCTTTGGCAAGAAATCAGGTTTGTTAGCCTGATCAAAAGTGTCAACTTCGACACAAGTCTGTGGCCTTGACTTGAAAGTGGTGAGGCCTGTAGGTTTGTACCCACCACTAGACTGCTTCTCCTTTAATTTTAAACAGTCAGAAATGAGGTGACCAGTTTTCTTGCAATAATTGCAAGTAACATTAGATAAGGTATTTCTTTCACCGGACGGTTTTTGTCGTGTGAACTGAACTTAATTGAAAAGCCAGTAGAATTACTATTGTGTTTTAACTTAGCATTTTTACGTGGACTTAAATTGGTATTTCTTGCAGTGCTAAGTGTAGATGTGAAGTTTGGTTAAGGAACAAATGAGACTTTGTGATTCAAAGAATAGTCATTAGCCAAATCAGCAGCTTCATCTAAAGTTTCAACTTGCTTTTCATCAATGAAGGTCTTAATGTCAGGTTGGATGCAGCGTTTAAACTCTTTAATAAGCATAAGCTGCCGTAATTTTGCATGGTCTTGTTCTATTGCTTTAGATGAACATCATTGGTCAAATAATTGTGTTTTTGTTCTAGCAAACTCAACATGTGTTTGATTAGTTTCCTTTTAACAATTCCTAAATTTTTGTCTATATGCCTCAAGGACCAGTTCGTCGCCTTTAAGGATGTAATCTTTGACAAGATCATAGTTAGAACCCTATTCAGTGCTTAACTGTGTGTAGATTTCACGTGCTTTACCTAACAGAACAGTTTGCAGAAGTAAAGACCAGTGCTCTTTTGGCCATTTTAATTTATCTGCAACTTTCTCAAAATGTAAAAAGTATTTGTCAACATCCTTTTTTTTGAAATGGACAATTTGACACATCAAATGCTTTATTTTGAATTTTTGAATTCTAACTGAAACTGCCTGTCTCGTTCTCTTTCTCTCTCTTCTCGTTCTCTTTCTCGTTCTCTCTCTTCTCGTTTCATTTTCTTTTCTTCCAACTTTAACCTTTCTAATTCTATTCGCTCTTCTCTCTCCATTCTTAATTTCTCTTACTGCAATTTTAATTCTAAGTCCTGGTTTGACACATCTTCCTTTACAAACGACATAAAGTCAGTCGAAAGTATGTTGTCATCAATCAAGGTTTGAATAAGCATGTTGCAAATAGCCTGTTTTCGCATGTATACTTTAATTCCAGGTACATTATAATAAGCAGCGATGTCGAGAAAATTAGACTTTTGGTCAAATTAAACTCCTCTTGGGTAGGCGACTTAATGAAATTTTCCAAATTAAATGCCATGGTAGCTTGTTGCTGGTTTGTAGAAATATTTGTTCACAAAAAAGTTAAATAAAAAATTACACAAAAATAACAGAGTTATCCCTTAACGTTTCAAATCCCGGAGGAGCCCCCAATTTCTGTTACGACCCGTCGCGCAATATAAGTTTATTTATAAAATGGCACGTTGACTAATCGGCTAAATGGTGTAACAGAAAGAACAAGCCAGCAACAAACTAGTACAATAGTGTTTTATTTTAATAAACAAATGAATCTATGGCGTAATCAAACAATAACAAATAAATGAGACAAAATTTCAGAAAGCAAAATAAATATTAGCTTACAGTTTGTCCCTTTAGGGGGTGTCCCTTTAATAGTCCAATCAATTATCCAATAGTTCAATAGTCTGACCACACGTATGGTTTGTCTACATCTTCAATAGTCTGATCACACGTATGGTGTGTCTACACCTTCAATATTCTGACCACATGTATGGTGTGTCTACACCTTCATTAGTCTGACCACACGTATGGTGTGTCTACACTTTCAGTAGTCAGGCCACATATATGGTTTGTCTACATCTCGCCTTCAATTGTCATTGTTTGTACGCACATTAAGCAGGCCACAGTTATCCTTCAATAGTTAGACCACGAGTATGGACTGGGTACGTCGCAGACCATAGACATGGCTTCTGAAATCCATTAATAGTTAGACGAGAGTCATGGGGTATGACCGCCTTCAATCGTCAGACCACAGGTAATGTGTGCGTACGCCTTCAATAGTCGTACCACAGGAATGGCCTGTGTACACCTTCAATAGTCGGGCCAGAGGTAAGGTGTGCGTATGCCTTCAATAGTCATACCACAGAAATGGCCTGTGTACTCTTTAAATAGTCGGGCCAGAGGTAAGGTGTGCGTATGCCTTCAATAGTCATACCACAGGAATGGCCTGTGTACACCTTCAATAGTCGGGCCAGAGGTAAGGTGTGCGTATGCCTTCAATAGTCATACCACAGGAAAGGCCTGTGTACACTTTAAATAGTTGGGCCAGAGGTAAGGTGTGCGTACGCCTTCAATAGTCATACCAAAGGAATGGCCTGTGTACACTTTAAATAGTCGGGCCAGAGGTAAGGTGTGCGTATGCCTTCAATAGTCATACCACAGGAATGGCCTGTGTACTCTTTAAATAGTCGGGCCAGAGGTAAGGTGTGCGTATGCCTTCAATAGTCATACCACAGGAATGGCCTGTGTACACCTTCAATAGTCGGGCCAGAGGTAAGGTGTGCGTATGCCTTCAATAGTCATACCACAGAAATGGCCTGTGTACACCTTCAATAGTCGGGCCAGAGGTAAGGTGTGCGTATGCCTTCAATAGTCATACCACAGAAATGGCCTGTGTACACCTTCAATAGTTGGGCCAGAGGTAAGGTGTGCGTATGCCTTCAATAGTCATACCACAGAAATGGCCTGTGTACACTTTAAATAGTCGGGCCAGAGGTAAGGTGTGCGTATGCCTTCAATAGTCATACCACAGGAATGGCCTGTGTATACTTTAAATAGTCGGGCCAGAGGTAAGGTGTGCGTACGCCTTCAATAGTCATACCACAGGAATGGCCTGTGTATACTTTAAATAGTCGGGCCAGAGGTAAGGTGTGCGTATGCCTTCAATAGTCATACCACAGGAATGGCCTGTGTACTCTTTAAATAGTCGGGCCAGAGGTAAGGTGTGCGTATGCCTTCAATAGTCATACCACAGAAATGGCCTGTGTACACTTTAAATAGTCAGACCACAGGTAATGTGTGCTTTAGCCTTCAATAGTCATACCACAGGAATGGCCTGTGTACACCTTCAATAGTCGGGCCAGAGGTAAGGTGTGCGTATGCCTTCAATAGTCATACCACAGGAATGGCCTGTGTACACCTTCAATAGTCGGGCCAGAGGTAAGGTGTGCGTACGCCTTCAATAGTCATACCACAGGAATGGCCTGTTTACACCTTCAATAGTCGGGCCAGAGGTAAGGTGTGCGTATGCCTTCAATAGTCATACCACAGGAATGGCCTGTGTACACCTTCAATAGTCGGGCCAGAGGTAAGGTGTGCGTACGCCTTCAATAGTCATACCACAGGAATGGCCTGTTTACACCTTCAATAGTCGGGCCAGAGGTAAGATGTGCGTATGCCTTCAATAGTCATACCACAGAAATGACATGTGTACACTTTAAATAGTCGGGCCAGAGGTAAGGTGTGCGTACGCATTCAATAGTCAAATCACAGACATGTGGTTTGAACGCCTTCACTAGTCGGATCAGAGGGATGGGATGGAATTTGGCGGCATTTTTGCTGATACTGTGCAGCGACATTTCTATCATTATAGCACAGGGGCACTTATGAGGTGCCCAGCGACTGAACCCGGCCGGTCCATCAGGCGTACTGCTGTCCACTTAGCCCCGAGCGTTAGGAGGTAGGCCACTACTACCAACTTTAAAGTCTTTGGTTTGACCCGGCCGAGGTTTGGACTTACGACCTCCCGATCCGCTCGGGCCAGAGGTAAGGTGTGCGTACGCATTCAATAGACATACCATAGAAATGGCCCTTGTACACCTTCAATAGTCGGACAACAGACATAGACTGCGATGCCTTCATTGGTCGGATCATAGCATAGTGTGTGTACGTGTTCAATAGTGAGGCCTCAAGTATGGTGAGTGTACGCCTTCAATTGGCAGACGACAGGTATGATGTGTGTAAGTCTCAATAATCAGATTGCAAGTATTTTTGTGAACTCTTTCAATATTCAGACCACAGGTATCGTGTGAGTACTAGGGCCGTCATCGATTCGGCCGATATTGATATATCGATACACATTTTAAAATATCGATATATCGATACGCATTTCAAAATATTGATATATCGGCGGGAAAAAAATAGACAGAAGAAAAGTTTTAAAAAAATCGTTAAAATCAACATTTTTGTCAACCGGAAGTCTACAGAATGTTGTATGAAAGGGAGGGAACTGTTGTAAACGTAATACCATTGACAACTATCAGAAATTCGACAATTCGTGAAAAAATCATCAAAGTGCTTAACATATCATTAACAAATTCGACGATGTTGTTTTAAAGTTAAGAGACAGTTGCAAGATCATGAATTTGTCAATTTGTGAAAGAATCAAGAAAATACTCTATTATTCTGTTAAAATTTGAAGATTTTGTATCCAATTAAGTGGTGGGGCGGGCATCAAAAGGAGTTCCCTAGACTTTCCAAAATTTACCTGCAACTAATGTGCCTTCAGAACATGTGTTCTCTACAGCAGGAAACACCATTTAAAAAAAACGACCATCACATACGACAGAAAATGCAGACATGCTGGGTTCTTATACCATAACTACTGTCAGCTCAAGGCCTTATAAGTTATAACTAGGTGAAGATTGTTTATGACTTGTGCTTAAGGGGTGTTGTTGTACATAACAGAAAAATGTTACCAAACAGTATTATAATATGCTTCACATACACATGACAATGTGAATGTTGTGACATTGTAACACTATCATATAAGTTTATGACTTGATGAACCTGACTGGTGACTTTTCAGTTTATGAAAATGTTTTTATTACTGTCTGTTAGTTTGTTTATGTCAGTACATTTGTTATTCTGACTGTAATCACTATAAAGTAATAGTGTATACATGGGATCTCTACACTGGAGGATGGCTCGGTCGGTGCTGTTCCCCGCTCTCTCTCTTCGGATTGCCCGCTTGAGAGTTTCCTTGTGGCCGGCAGCAGCTCGAACTTCTACCGGATAGCTGACGAGCTTGTCAGCGAGGATCTGTCCCGAGTTGCCGAGATTGGCGTCGGCGGCGTCCATCAGCTCCTTCCTCAGCTTGATCGGCTCGATCTCGAACATGTCCCGTCGTGACTGTGCTCTCTTGTCGACTTCACACGTATCACCTGAAACATAAGTAATTATGCGGTAAGTATTTTATACCTTAATATATAGTTCTTTGTAAGTGTAAGTTTTTTAGGCAAGCGATCTCAGACGGATAAGAATATGGCTTTATTAAATGAACATATGCAACTTCTTGCATTTATTGAAATATGTTTACTACTTGTCTTGGTAATGGGTTTTGGTATATTTGCGATACACTTTTATTTTTAAAACATACATCGATATCGGTGATGAGAGCGCCTTTGCAGGATTTTGAGGCTTTTTTAGAGCACTCCCATCTGATGGTTGTTTTGTTTGTCCGATTCGTCACATAGATATACCCCTTATGGAGTATTTTCTTGGAGCCAGTTTTACTTGTTTTAATTCCCATTTTTGGAATGATGGTATTTTGCTGCGTTGAGACTAATATTCTAACAAATATTTCAGTTTGGAATTACAGTAAAGCATGTCTCCATTAAAGAACGGCGTGTTGACCAATTAAAGGATATCTGTACATATCTGTATTGATACAACTTAACATATTCTGGATTCTTAACTTCTTTCCTCGCGTACATATACAAGTAAATCATTTTAAAATATGTACGGTAGGCCTACCTTTGGGAAATAAAAACACACACGAAATGTACGTCTTTTCTGACGTTTATATACTTTTAAGTTAATAATGAAATGAAAAAAAAAAAACATACGAAACTTACGTCTTTTCTGAAATTCATATACTTTAAAGTCAATAATGAAATTATAAAACATTTTGTTATCATGAGCGAATTATAAACCGCTTTGTTTAACAAATGGTGATAGACTTTGGTAAAATATGAACAGAGATTTGTCCGGTTGTGCAAACTCATGAACGGAGAAATGTCCGGCCCTGCAAATCCACGAACGGAGAATTGTCCGGCCCTGCAAATCCACGAACGGAGAATTGTTCGGGTGTGAAAATTTCACGAACGGAGAAATGTCCGGACGGAGATTTGTCCGGACCCCGTTAACGTCATAATATGAATTTGCCCTTCTTTGTTCCTGACTTATACACACAGTATACGGGGTTATCAAAGTCTCTTAAAATTAATCCCAACCAACATTCAAATAGTCTATAAGTTTTTTAATTAATAATAAGTTCTCTATTAAAATACATGAGTGTCTCATTATTCATATCTGTCCATTCACGCACTAGCCATGAATATTTATGATCATTTACTGCATTACATATGATACATGTTTGTAACAGAATAATTACTTTACAGGTATATAAAAATATGAGTAAATGCCAAAATTGATTCCTTAAACAATATTGTAAAGTAAAACATGCTTTGCTATTGGTCAGTGTAAGTGTAATTCTATGAAGTACCATGAAAAAGAAAAGCTTGTTTAAACACTACAAATTATAATACTGTACATAATTTTAATTATGTTGAATGCAAAACCTCACCATTTCTGTTTTTTAAACCCGATTGACACATCGTCTTGTTTTTTTCTTCTGTCATATTACATACACTATCACAGCCTTTTTTAATCATGCTTTTCACAACTACTTCCTTTAAGATCTTTCTTTTACTTCAATACTCGTATAATATTTATCAATTTTCAAGCAAAAATAGAGATATTTTACTTCTAAGGTTTTCCTATCTATTATTGCTTTTAAGTTTTCTCTTTAAGGGTTTATGTTGCAATCTTTTGTTCAATGAAAATATGAAACAGCTGTTCTATGACATAATTTCATTTGCTATGTCATCTTGTAACCTTTGCTTTTAGAAACCATATTATCCTGTGTGTCCCCACCCCCACCCACCTACCTACCTTCCTACTGACAAAATATCCAAATATCCCTACTTCGATAAACATCACCTCTATTTTAGAAGTTCACATGTTTAACGGAACTTAATATGGTAATGTATAAAATAAATTGCTCAGATCCTCATTTTGTACATATATGTACATGAGTGTTAATTGAGTACTGTCTGTCTGTTTGTCTGTCTGTCTGCCTGCCTGCCTGCCTGCCTGTCAGCATCACTAAACGGTGACAATGAAAAACAAATCATCAGTTCAATCCGCGCCATTACTCCGTTCACGATGCACAGAATGGTCCAATTTTGAGAGCTTTTCCACATCTTTAGATCGCAAAACAAGTTCCGCAATCTTCTCGGTCAATTGTTAGTTGTGAAAACGCAAATAGTCTTTCAATTTGACTACTGAAAGCTGATCTATCATTGAATCATGAGAACTTAGAATTTTCATCTGATTTCGTCCGCCATAAAAAATTACTACCCAGATCCGAAGCGTTCCGAATTATTAAAGGATCGTAACTCATTTTCCGGAAAGGTCTAACGGCAGATCTGCCTACCAGTATAGGTTATAACACATTACGGTATTTGATCAATGACAATGGATATATACATTGATCGATAATCATCATACATAGAATATTCAAT
Source organism: Sinonovacula constricta (assembly GCA_007844125.1). NCBI lineage: Eukaryota > Metazoa > Mollusca > Bivalvia > Cardiida > Solecurtidae > Sinonovacula > Sinonovacula constricta. The sequence goes on along the minus strand of CM017561.1, from coordinate 34,401,280 downwards.
AATAGGCTAACTACTTTATATACGTGAGTTTATTATTAATTCTTATTTCGGCGTTGTGCGGGGAAGAGAGAAGGGGGAGTGGGGAGGGGGGCGGGGGGGGGTGTTTGTAAGCTCATGTGGTGAATTACATTTATTTATATAATGCGACACATACTTATTTTCTTAAAGGCTTGTATACATTTAAACATTAAAATGACTAAAGTAATTTATTAATTTATTTATAGATAGATTCTCAAGAAGTTTCACAAAACCAATGCTTCGTGAAAGAATAAAAAGGTTTATATACGATAGGCTTAGATGGTATGAGATCCAGGAAATATGACAAAGCTTTAACATTCCAATCAGCGACTACTAGTCATCATCACCATCATTATCATTGTCATTAACATCATTATTATCTTAACCAGCAGCATCGCATTAGCAGCATCCTTCTCGTCATCACGACCACCACCCTAATTATCATCACCACCATCGTCCTCATTATTATCATCATTAAACTATCAACTTTTTAATCAATGTCATGACAACTACTACTACTGCTACTACTCTACTACTACTACTACTACTACTACTACTACTACTACTACTACTACTACTACTACTACTACTACTACTACTACTGCTACTACTCTACTACTACTACTACTACTACTACTACTACTACTACTACTACTACTACTACTACTACTTATGCTACCTTTTATACTACTACTTATACTACTACTTATACTACTACTTATACTACTTATACTACTTACAATACAAATACTATTTCTACCACTTCTATTAATCAATGTCATAACAACAAATTTACTACCACTACTTCTACTACAACAACTACTTTAACTACTTCTTCTACTACTACTCTTTCTACTATTGCAACAACTACTACTTCTACTACTACTATTTCAACTATTGCAACAACTACTACTTCTACTACTACTATTTCAACTATTGCAACAACTACTACTTCTACTACTACTATTTCAACTATTGCAACAACTACTACTTCTACTACTACTATTTCAACTATTGCAACAACTACTACTTCTACTACTACTATTTCAACTATTGCAACAACTACTACTTCTACTACTACTATTTCAACTATTACAACAACTACTACTTCTACTACTACTACACAATTTTCCACGCGGTAGTACTACCACGTGTACCTGAACATCCGGATTCTTATTGTATTATTGCTCGGAATATGGCCACAGCAGTGGGGGAGGTCCGTCATATGTAGGTTAATTGATTGATCGTAGTAATGTAGATGTGTGCTGCCATTGTATACGCGCTTATCTTAAGGAATTAAAGATATGCTTATTACAAAAAAAAATAAAGCCGGATGATGCTTAAACTGTTTAATTCAAATTTGTCAAAATAAAAATAACTAATAATTGGCTTGAAACGTTAATTGACTACCACCAACCACTAGACATATTTTACTTGTGATAATATTTAGCATTTATGTTCGTCATAATATAAGATTTGTATGAAAAGATAAAAAACTGCTCCTGCAACATTTGCATTCACGCGCACACGCTCACACACGCAAAATGCATTTAATTAACAAAAACAGGTTTAGGAAAATTAATTCTGATGAAATAAATTTAGCTTTTCGAAATGCATATTAGTGTCTCTAACACGCTTCATTTCTTTTCGCAAAGATATTTAACAATGCCTGAACCCTTAAAACTAGACTTGTTCAATGAAATTTCTAATTTAACTTTATTTGAAATTTTGTCCATAACCAGCATAACTAGACGTCTTAGAATAGAATGAGCATAAATGTCCGAATGCATACAACTTATCTCTGAACAACTGATATCCTTGAGATGTGTCAAAGTTTGACAGTCTACATGCATGTAGCTAACAAATGAAATACGTTTCTAAAAAGATCTGCGAAAAACAGCAATATATTTATTTATATGAAGCCTCTATCACATCAGCTGAACCCATGAGCGCAGTCCGGAATCAAGTAAAACAATCTATAGAGCCATTGTCATCAATATTCACCAACTTGCTTGCCGATACTCGGTATGTTGAATTGGATACAAAAGATGTTGTTGCAAAACTACCCACATATTACTCTGCTAAGGCTGGTCAGTACAGCACCAAAACTCGACCAGTGCTTCCTAAAGGAAGAGATGATGTCAACCTGGATGGCATGTGAACTGAATCCTTGTCCGCGGAGAGATTCCTATTGATTGACAATGGTGACACAGATAGAAATCTGATATTTGGGACCAATAGCAATCTGACTGAACTAGCAGCTGCAGAAACATGGTATATGGATGGAACATTCTACTCCTCACCAGCATACTTCTACCAGCTTTACACTATCCATGCCAAGGTGGATGGCTACATGTGCCCTCTTGTATACGCACTGTTTTCTAATAAGCAACAACCAACATATGTCTGATTCTTTACTCTCTTTCAGTCAGCAGAGAACGACATGAACACCAGACTCTCCCCAGAAGTCATAATGATGGGCTACGAAAAGTCAGCATGAGCAGTGTTTTCGTAGATGTGACAATTCGTCGCTGCTTCTTCCTCTATAGTCAGTGTTTCTGGAGGAATATTTAGTCATGTGGACTGATTAGTGACTTCAAAGAACATCCTGTCATCAAGCGGTTGGTGTATCGTGCAGCTGCACTTCCCTTGGTTCCCCTGAAGAATGTAGAATATGTGTGGTTTCAGTTCCTGCTTGAGTCTGACAGTGATGCTCAGCGTGTCATCAAATTTAAGGACGATGTAACTGACCAGTGGGTTGAAAGTGACAGACGTTCACGGAACCACTGCAATAACAACGGGCCTAGAACGACGAATCATGTTGAAGGATGGCATCAGATAATCAACGCCAAACTCCGTCACAGCCACCCCATGATCTAACGCAACAAATGAAGCAAAAATGCTACAACATGCCAATGGGAAGCAGCGCCCAAGAAAACCTATATGCCGGGAGAAAGACCAGAGATTCATTCGTTTGAAGAATTGACTGAACAGTGGCGAGGTTGACATTTATGGCATATACGGATGCCGCCTGTTATCTCATGAAGTTGGGATAAGCATCAGACAAAGCAACAAACTCAGCAAGCTTATTATTCTGTGAAATTTGTATGCTAGAAATGTTTGTGTACCGGTATATGTGTTTAGTCATTACAAAGTAAAAGAAAACTTAAAGGTACATGTCTATATAATTTTAAGTTATAAACATGAATATGGAAAAACTTTAATATGTGCTAACAATTATTTTTTCAATGTATGTGTGTTTCTATTACTGAGCTTACTTTTCTCAATAATTATCATGCAAATCTTGACTATGTGCTTATTTTGTATATTTGTTTATATTTGTCTATATTGTTTTGTTGTTGTTTTTTTGTTTTGTATGTAAATGCAATTGTGCAAATACTTATTTTTTTAAATGTGTGTATTTCTATCATATTGCTTAATTTCTGTATAAATACTACATACTACTGCATACTACAATTGTATGTCAAAAATAGACTACACAATGATGATATTCTTAGTCTTCTCCACTATTGCTACAACCCTGGTATCCATTCTGATTTATTGTTCATAACACTACTTGGTAAAACGGATAGAAAGTTTATAATCCATAATCTCGATAAAAAGTTGTTGTTGTTGTTTTCGTCAATGAAAATTGAATTGAAGATGAATTTTTAAGCATAGAAAATGTTTTTATTCCGACGTAGCTCTGTGTGACTTTGCGCTATTTCTTTACTTGAAGGGCGAACTCAAGGGACAGCGATTTGAGAATCTACGTGAACTACAGACAGAGAGCAACCTAGCAATACTATCACGGCTGCCTTCCGAGTGGTTTGTGAATATATTCCAGAAGTGGGTTATGAGGCACAGACAGTGTATCGAGTATGGTGGATGATATTTTGAGAAGGAGTGATGTTGCGGTATTGTGACATTTTTAAATAACGTCGCTGACGTCGTTTGTGTGAGGCGCTGGTTGCTGATGTGCTTTATGTAATTATCTGTTATTTATAAACTATTATGTTTATGTAAATCAAACGTTACCTGTTATTCTGTAATACATTCATTAATATGTATGCCGACTTTGGTTGTTGTAATGTTATTACAACGTGTTTTATAAAGGCAGTGACATAACATTTGGATCATCCCTCGTATATGATAATACATTAATATTGGAATGTAAAATATATATTTTGATACCGATGTCATTGGAAAAGAACCAATGAACATCCTTAAATATTCACATTTTGTATTCAGTATGACAAAGAATTCCCTTAAAGAAAAAATGAATTTAACAAAGCAAATATATTATTTTTTATTTACATTTTTATAACAAAAAGGTGAGTTAGATGCATAGAAAACAAACAAGTTTAAACGCATAAGAAACTAAACAGTTAAACCTTTTTATGAAAGATAGCAGTAATAGAAACTATTATCTAAACATTATTTCTTGCCGCCTATGTAAAAACTTAAATAATAAGTTTGGGGAGGGGGGAGGAACAAATAATTGTCATTAATACCCCATTTCACTCATTCGATGTCAACTGGGAGCAATTTAAGGCACTATTTTTATTAATGACTCGAAAAATGAATTAGGGAGAAAACTTATTCTTAAGGTACAGCTAATATATTCCAACTGTTCCAAGTGACTTGTAAGCTGTCTTGTACAGATACACAAGTCTAAAAGAAAAACGCTACAAAGACGTGCAGACGTTCCTAACTTCACTGTAAGGTATATCGTACTTGTACATCAATTACTATTTTGTTGGTAACACATCAGAAACGATTTCCTTAAAAATTTACACATTTTTCAAAACACAGTATGCCAAACAATACACATTATTTTGCAATAACTACAAACAAAACAACGTGACAGTAAGAACACACTTCATGATTTATACACTTCGAGACGAGAGACAGCGTACAAATCTTAAACCGGAAATCTTTAAAAACAAGTATACATATCATTTACATATGCTGATCAAGATAAAATATCTACAAATCGCGGAAAAAAACTGCTGTTGCAGGAAAACTATCAAAACGCTCAGGCGCGTTTCTGCCATTACGCACTTTACGCACGTGCGTAACTTCCGTTCGAAAAATCGAAAATCTGAAAGTACCAAAAATCTCTAAGAAAGTCGATGCCTACACCGGGTTAGGAACGATATATCTTATTTCCGTAGTTTCTATGTTATAAAATCTTATTACCACACCATTAAAGTTGAAAAGGTTTTAAAATGATTAAACTTATACACGTCAGGATTTTAGTCGTTCATATTTTTCCTCGCATGTCCGCATTTCACCTCTTATTCATTAGAAAAGAATCGAATATAATTAAAAGTATTACTACAATGGTTATTTCCCTTGTAATTGTGCGTAACTTCAATAACGACCTAGATACGCGCCTGAAAACGCTCATGTGAGTACGTTTTTCATATTATCAATGACAGCAGTAGGACAATGGCTCGTAGTGGTATCGACAGTGGAAACAGTAGAACAAATAAGAAAACATCTATGTTGGAACATTCAGATTTTCGATTATGTATAATGCTAGAATGTATGTGATCGATTCCTGAATATGAGTATAAACATAGAAACTGGCTTCTGCTGAAATTAAGCTATAAGACTTCTTGTCTATGAATTGTGCAATAGTTATGTGCATTAGTATGAATTATTAAAAGAATGAAGTTCACACCATCTCTGCTGTTACGACATTTTTTTCAATAAATTGTTACCTTTGACTGTACCTTGTGTATACAGTCCGTCATCACGACATTCATTATGGAACAATGCGGTATGGGTTGAATGACTTGAGCATGACACTAAGGACTTCACCATGTTATCTCCGACCTTTTAGAAATACCGCTTGTTCTTAAAATCAGTATTAGTAAAGAAGTCAAAGGATTGCAATAGCAATAGCGAGACTATTTTATTAATCACAGCTACTTAATATACGTAGGCGTAAAACATGATGCAAAGAAAGTATGGTATATGTACATGTTAAAATCGTAAATGGGTAATTCTGAAACTGTCCTGATTTATCTTACATATGTACACATGTTCGCGTTGAACACTAACAATATATCCTGAGAAAATACCTTAAATGCAAACTTCTTGAAGATTCATAATACTATGGGGTTTCAATATAAAGCATCACTGTTTATCTAATGTTTACTAGCCAGGACATGCAACATGTGTCGTTTACAAATAACCAAGCCGATATCTTCATCAATAATTGTAGACAACCATAAGTCCCTAGTGTCTGTGTGCATTATAACTTCTTTTTATTACGAACGCTAATGGTATCTTTTAAGTGTAGACTTAAATCTGGACTGTGTCTTTCGCAAGCAGCGTTAATGCAGTGACGTCATATTGGCGAGCGACGCCATTTATAGCCAAGACGTAGCTTTACAACAAAACGATCGCCTGATTTCAGAACTGCTATGCAGGTGGACAGAAGTTATATCCGAGAAGTTCCGATTTCTCGAAATAGAGTAATGAACTTTGCTTGTCAATATCCGTAACTACTCGATAGCATTCGGTTGTATTAATCAAACGACGCGAATTGACATTGTATTGGCATCAAGTGCTACCGAATCTTGTACTCCTAGTTATTTATCCTGATCGACACACTATTTGAATCTCCAAATATTAACACATATACAAAACTGGGCCACTTCTATATTTTCATGTATTCGAGACGGTGTTCATCATGTATAAAAGATGTATTTAACTCTCCCCTAACTTCGAGTTGGTTCACATATTTTGGCGGTTCGTTTTTATGATTTAGTTCGTCGTAGGTAGGCACATTGTTTGTATTCACGTATGTCCACAATTCGTGATTCAGTTCGTCATATGAAGGTGGATTTGTGGGCGGAGCATATGCAGGTAGCGGGAGGACATTCTCGTAGCCACGCCCTCTATTTGGCGGCCCACAGATGGCGTAGATGTTCTCTTCGTGTCTTTGATAAGCAGGTGGCCGAGGCAGTCTTCTGATATGCGACCACCATCGAAGGAGAATTGTAACAATGCATGTTACAACAATGATGACAAGAACACCACCAGAACAAGCAGCTGAGGAAAACAAAGTGATGAAGTTGTGTTAACAAGGCATGTAAATTCGGCATTTAACTATTCTGACATTTAATCGATGTGTCATTAGATTTAGATCCCTAAATAAACTTCATTCTTACTTGTCACATAATAACTTTATTTTCATGATTAAAAATACAATTATATTATATCAGATTGTCACAACATGTTCTAACAGATGCTCGAGACCGCACTTCATATGTATTTAAATTATTGAACTGAACTTGATTGCAACTTCGTTACTTGGTATGTTGAAAGTCTGAAAAATCAAAACCATGTGGTGAAATTATTTTATAGTGTACATCATCAATTAAAACTCTTTCTAGAACATTTTGGCCAATTCTGAAATAAATCGCGTGGCTATTAAAAGCTATGGGATTTTTAATAAAGCACATTAAGAGAAAACAAAAGGAAAATCAACTTTTAAACGTGTTGGGTTTGTAAACAATTAATTACATATTTGGGATAGTTTGAGTCAAACCAATCAAGTAACATGTTTGGTTGGTTTGTCTAATGCTATTATTTGTTTTCAAATGATATGCAGTAGTAAATAACTTCTCCTAAAGTAGATATAACATACCATTTGAAGTTGTCTTATTTTTAAAAACAGAGACACATTAATACAAATTTTAGAAAAAAAAATATCGATAAATTTAAAAGTGGATGGAGAAAACTTCCGGAAAATTTGACATACGCGTCTACATTAAATTGTACTTATCAAATTCTGAATGTTTTATTACAGTGGCTTTACCTTGAGAATGAGGCATCTCAAGGATTTTAATAACTCAAAATAAATACACAGACAATACGGACAGAGCTTCTCAAACTGAAAATTAAGGCATTAAAGTTTAAATTTAATGTAATTTCTTTATTTAAGACAAAAATGAAACTCATATGACAATTCGAAAATGTTGTTTAAGAGTTTTAAATTGCATTTTATTGTTGACCATACCGACTACAAACAGTGGACTCCGGATTTGATCTCGACTGGTATCCCTCATTTGAACTTCTCCGTACTCTGTGAGAGATGAGGATAGTATCAAACGGTGTTTTTAAACATCTGTGTTTTATTTGTGTGTTTAAACGGACGGTGTCTATAAACTATGAAGTATTATACCAGTTCAGAAGGAAGGTAAGTTAAACATCATACACACTGCTTGTCAAACAGAAAGCCATTAAATCAGGTGACTCATTTTAATTTAACACGACTGACCTCACTTTGAAGCCTCATCACTATTTAATCCTTTTTTGGAAGATTCATGATAGTCATATCAGTATAAATACACCGGACTTAATATAGTGGACATTAAATTATTATGGGAAGAAAAATGTACTAAACAGCATGGCCTTAGGGCCTTGATTAATTTTGCCAAACAGAAAGAAATCCTAAAGAAGTGAAATATTTCGAATCAAAAACGACTTACCTGCGTTAAACACTTTAATGATGAAGGCACATATGGCCTGATTTTGGTCATAGTCCCACACAGTGTAAGTCACGGGGTAGGTTCCCGTCGTCAGATGCTTCCCGTACACTTCGTCACCATTCGCCTCAACCCGGAAAATGCCGACATTATCAGAAGCGACAGGCTGTTTCCATGCTATTTTTTCATTTACCAGGGCGTAGATCTGGGCCGGACATGACTGGAACGCCGGAGCTGTCCGATCTGCAGTTAGTTCATTCGGTAATGTAAATATAAAAACAAGGACCGAAAATGCAATCCGAATCAGTGGTGTGACATATTATTCAAAACGTAATGCTGTCTTCCAAATAGGTTTGTATGTAACATAGTTAAGCCTTTAATGGCAGATGAAAGTCATAACACTACAGGACGTTTGAAAAAAGAAAAGAAAAATACATGTAATGCCTTTTACTGGAAGCTTGTACTATAAATAATTGTTGTAAATTTCTGTTTATCCCTTCTTGTTTAGATCTACATTTTTAAATGGTCTGATGCTATATTTTAATGATGTTGAATATATTTTATATTTCAAAAGAAGACATGGTTGTGTGAATATTTTATCAAATTCTCCTTTTCGTTATCTTTTAAGCAATCCATCATGATAGCAGATATAATCGGAAAACCGAAGACACTCCATTGATACCTGTAACAATGACTCTGAAGACACATTCGGCTCGTCGGCCATATTGGTCCCAGTCGGAGTAGGCCATGACGAAGTGTATGTTCGTTTGTACATCCGAACTGTGGCTGTGAGTGAAGTTATGGTCGCTGTACCAAACCTTGTAACATAAAATTTACAACTGTTTTACAACTATTTCACAATTATTTTACATGCCTTTTTTAAGAAGCGTCATCAACAAATTGGTATGTTATGTTTGTTCAAACAACTTACTAAACATTGTTTCTGCATTTACTATGTGCTGACTCCGTAAATGAGACATCATTGTTAAATATGGGGTTTGTACACAACTACAAAAATAGCAGTAAATGTAAGACTCACATATAGCTTTTCTCCATCCCAATTTGTTGCTATCAAATTAAGATCAGGCAAGATGGCGACACTTCCTGTCTCTGATACAGGAACCGGAATTAGGTCAGGACAGGAGGCAAATGTCGGGGCTGGAAATGTTCACATAAACAAGTGAGTTAGGCTAAGTGTTCTTCAAATAAAAGGCAAGGCATGGTTACCCTCAATAAAAATATCGACGCTCTAAACTATTCGCGACTTATATATTGCAGTGAGTCAGTGCCAATTTAAGCATAAAGTAAAATACAGCCTAAATACAAATTTTCATCAATTTGGTAATATATGTATATAATTCATAAGCAATAAATGCATCTTGTCTCATTAGAAGTAGTATTTCTATATATTGCATTCTTTAAAACCTTTGCGTATGTTTTAAGTTTTGTAATCGTAAAAGTTAAAATACATACAGGACGGAGAACGTAAATCATCCCCTGAAAAGAAGAAACAAAATATAAGATCAGTTTGATATGGCATTATCTGAAATACAAACAGTTATGTTATTCTACAATCAAACAACACAAGTCAAACCTTATACCCATAAATAACTTAGATCAACTGCGCAAAATATTTATTAACGATCCTGTGATATGCATTTTACAAACATCTGAGTTGACACACATGGTAAAATGGTGGTTTTAGGGTCAGAGCAACTCATGATCAGTCATGCATAAAGCAACAAAATACATACCCGATTTGTATATGTATGCTGCCTGACGTTTTAAGTGCATTTATTTTTAGCTAGTGTATATATAAATGACAGGTACATAGATTTTCTTTTTGCATACATACCTGGGCATATCTTACAGCAGTGGTCTTTGACTTGAATGGCGGGTCCGCCACCAGGGCACAATGTTTCTGGACACTGAGTGAACGTACAATGGACATCCCCTCCCACCTGGCACAAACACGTCTGGAAAATCGTTGTATACCTTGCATTGTTGTAGGATGTCAAACAAGAAAATGATTGAAAACTTTTATTGATTTTACAATTGATTGCCGCCTGTATAGGTCCATGTTAAACAATTACTACTAGACTACATGTGATATGGTCCCGAAACGGCAACTGCACTACGAAGAAGTAAAAATTTCAACGACATTTTGAATCGTATGCAAAAAACGTCACCTGTCTGCAAAATGTGAACCAAATTCACCCTCCGTTTTTTTTAAACTTTTCTACATTTTCTTATCTTACCCTCATACATAATTTGCAAGACAAGGAAAACTTACGGCATATTCTCTTAAGCTGTTGATATACATTTAGAGACGAATACCAGCATAGGGCAAATCAACAAAACACGTCAAACGATTTCTTATACTCAAATTATTCGAAAAAATTAACAATGTCTTAACATGCCCAACCCAGTTTGTTTTAAAGATTGATTTTACAATTGCCTTGTAAAGTTATTAATATAATTTTAGTTTAACATACATCTTGCAGTTTAATACTACATAACTATCATATATTCTCACAGGTGTCATGATATTTTTTATTTTACCCATGGTTGATTAAAAATCTGAATAAAACATTACAATAACCTGGCAAGGTGAAGGACGAAAAGAGAACCCTGTCGTGTATTCTTGTCCCTCCCAAGTACACGTCATCAGCGTGGGTTTCGTACAGACACCGCTCGTTCCGTTGAAGCAACATAATGTCTCACCGAGTAAAGCATTTTCACAATCTGCATCCGAAGAACACTGTCGATTGTGAATAAAACCAATTCCATGACCATACTGGAAATAATGTTTTCCCCATGACGCCTTAGTGAACACTGGACACTTAGGGTTGGCATCTGAAAGGAATTCGAGTTTAATTGGTTAACAATGTCTTTTTGTTATACTGTACTGATTGAAAGCAATTTCATAAACCCACCATGTGAAAAGTTTGTGCTTGCGATACTATGAAACAAATAACTGATGGCACGGCTAGGTGTATGGATTTATACATGGCCTTACATTTGGTAAGTCGGTAAGCTAACTGCCTCGTGTATTGGCAGGTCGGAACGATGAAGGAAGACACATGTCATTTATTACCAAGGAAAAACAAATCACGCAACCACCACATACTCAAAAGATGCCAAGGCGCAACACCAAGTCAATAAACATGTCTAGGAATCTGCTCATGTCATATTTATACAATAAAGCTTTGAACATGTTTCATATACGTTAGCGGGTGTCACGCCATAGATGTAGCCGGGTGATAGCGAGAGAATGTGTAAGCGGTCAGGTTAGCTCAGTCGGTAGAGCATTCGCCCTGTTAGCCAAGGGCCCCGGGTTCGAGTCCTGGACTGGATGTATATTTCTCCCTATTTTGCATGGATTTTAAGGGTTCTCCTTTCTCTAATAAAAATGGAAAGTCGCCATTAAGGCAATGCTTGAGTCAGAGAGTCTTATATAAGCATAAAACCTTACTAAATTGGCATTGATCGCCTTGGAAACCTTGTGGACAATGGCACACGCCCAAAACGCCGTCTTTGACACAGTTTCCCCCATTCATGCAGGGTTTCTCGCAAACAACTGAAACAACAATGAATCAAAAGAAAACATATCCACTTATTTGATTTGAAAGTTTTAGTGTTAGGTGTGAAATTCACATATATGTATTGCAGCTTTTTAAAGAGTTGTTTTTGATAATTTTAAGCCTTTGTTGGACATGTTAATTTCTTTTATATTTAAACATTTTCCAATTAAAAACGAAAGACTAAAGAGCGTGTTAATCGTAACATTTTCAATATTAACATTTAACGTATGTTTAAAAATGAACTTGTCAAAAGTTGCTTAGTTGGATTAATAATAACAGGAAGGAGTGTTGAACCGTTGGTATTTTCGAAAATGCAAACAACAACAAAACAAACAAAAAACAACAACAACAAAAACAACAACAAAAACAAGAACAATAACCTAACATTATCTCCGTTCGATATAGTTGGAGGCGATGCCTGTAACCTTCGGCAAAAAGTGAGAGAACGCATCGACCGAGTTTCCTTGTACCGAAGTATACAACATATAAACTCTACAGGTTTGCCTGTTAATATTTTGCTCACTCAGATGAAAGTACTTAATGTTTGCTCGAAATATATGCAATAATACCTGGGACCACTGCCATTCGAACTCAATACTTTCCCGATGATGGGCAGTTATACAATACATATCTTAACTGTCAGACACACCGACGAAACATAGTGCAGCTCAAACTTATATAAATGATAAACTTTCTGTTGATAAATAACATGTCAAATAGATATAATATTTCTCGTTCTATCATGCGCGGCAGTAAATATTTTCTCAAACAGTTTGTATTTATGTTCTAATTACAATTCTGAGTAAACTTTATATTATCTTCAGGTTTGACATGTACCTTGTTCACAAAAAATCCCAATCAGATACTTGGACGGACAAATGCAACTCGGGATACCGTCAACAATATCACACCATCCGCCGTTACTGCACCAACCGTCACACGTACCTGCAAATATTGCAACAAATCAGATGGAAATAATGAATTCTTACTGAACTTACACATCCGAGGAATAATGGTGAAAATTTAATATGATACAAGATAACTTATCATGAGATAATTTAATAATATTTAGAAGATATCGGAGTCGTAAGCGTCATGCAATGTAGATTGTTTATTATAAATAAGAAGAATAGTGAACTATTGAACAGGTTTACAGCGCCTTTAGGATGACACCAGACGCGTTTTCGAATAAAAAGTTGCTGTTATAATGGCTTCATTTGTGAGCTCTATCTAGATACGAGATATAATTCGATGGGCGCATAGTTGAAAATGAACTCGTCTAAACAATTACTTCATTTTCACACATCCGCTTCATTTAAGGCAAGGTTATAACAAACAAGTGCTGCTTAGCAACAGCTTTATTTAAATAGTGATATCTAGGAACTATCAGAACTGATTCATCCAAAGTTCCTCATTATTCAACGATATTGCATGCTATAAGGTCTTTAAAATTGTTTGTTATATATAATTTATTTAAGAATATTCTCGGACATTATGACATTTTAATGTCACTCTTGACTATTGAGAAAATCATTCACTAACTTAAACAACTTTTTAAAAGCAATTTAAATCTATGTTAAAATGTCTATAGTTCACATTAACGACCATCTATATTGTTTTTGTTTAAATATGCTATGTGACAATGGACATATACATGTATGACTCATTTCAAGTCCATTTAGGTTGTGCTTAAAATCTTACAAGAACACTCGTCCCAAAATATAACGAATATCAAATATCGCCTCAGTGACACCAATATCTAACAACATAAACATTCAAGAAATAAACTTACTAGTCTCACACATTTCGCCAGTATATCCTGGCCGACACATGCATGTGGACGACGTCGCATTGAACATTCCGCCATTTTGACACAGTTCCGAAATAAAGGAATCAGCTTTAAATAAACAGAAACGAATTTATAAGATGTGTAGAAGACTTTATGGTTTCAGTATATGTACATCACCGCAACATATAACAGCCATTTACATTATATTACTCAATGTAAATGTATAGTTAGACTCTCTATTAAGTTTCCAATAGTAATGTAAAATGTTAATTTATATGGTAAAATCGGATTAATGTATTCAGTAAACTTTTGTAGAAGGTACATACTAAAAGGTACTGACTAAGTAGCCGGCTTTAGATAAAAAGTATATATTGTTATAAATTTTTATTAATGAAATGTTAGTATTGAGGATGATGTTAAGGGTAGAAGAGGGATATTGATGATACTGTTACCTCTGACACAGGTGCCGTTAGTATTCCGGACCCAACCCTCACAACAGCCCCTATACTGACACCGGTACAAAGAACACTCCTGCAGCGTGTAGCTGACTGTCACACCGGTTTCTCTAAAACACAAATCTTATCATGTGATTTTCTCCAAGACACAATCCACTAGAAAATAATAGACCTATAACATACATAATTTCTGATATTTTAATGATTAACATTATTGATGACAATAATGTATGGAATTTACTCGTAAATGTATGAAATATCGCCTTTCAGACGAGATTGATCTGTGCTGGGAAGAATACCAGGCACAATGTGTCTGCTGAACGTTGGTGTAAACAGAGAACACAGATAAAGTAGAACTATTATACCTGGAGAAGATCTTTTTTCAAGAAATCCAACTTTCTTTTTAACACATAAAACAGTACTAATAAATAGTTCTTGTACCTGTACCTACTTGTGGGAAAAGCGTCATTTTTGTGTGTGATGACTTAACAACAGACATACCATGTGTTGAGTTCTCCACGACAAGTTCTTATACAGACCCCGACGTTGATATTCCAACATCCATTGTCAGTTACAAACATATATTATAAAGATTCAATGTCAAATTTGAATCTAATCTCAAAAATCATTCTTTGTTATACACCATTGCTAAGATAAAAAAAAAACACGACAACAACAACATACAAATCACGAGCCATAGATAAAGATAGTTTTCAACAACATTTGCAACCCTAAACTATACATATTTTGTCTTACTGCACTTCGCAATCATTTCGTTGAAAATTAAGGACTTTACACTTTTGGTCATTCATCTTTAAAATTTAGTAATTAGAATTTTAGAAAATTTAGTAATTAATTTATTTGGCCTTTTAATTAAGAAGAAATTGCTAACTCTTAAAAAATCATTTAGTAAGCAAGCAATGCATTAGTTTATTCTGATTGACATGCACGATGTTGACGTGTATGGTCTTGTATGGATGATTTTAAAGCCTTGAGTTTTCTTCTTAATAACGTTTTCATAAAATGTGGTGACAACATAATGAGACAATTGATTGGAACCACTTGCGAAACCTTAATTGCAAAACTTTTTACAGCCTTGAGCGTGACTTCATGTATACTTAAACAAAGCTCACACATTATCTTTAAAAGCAGATATTCTAGACATCAAGTTAACCATTTAAAATGTTACCATGTGGAAAGAATGCCACAAAAAAGACGATTTTAACTTAAGATGGTGATTCACCAAAGACATATTTCAATGGTATTGATATATAACAAGTTACAATGTTTGAACGAGTTAGTTCTGATGTGGAATATATCAATGTATGTGAAAAGTGTATATCTTCAAAATTATTACAATACATTAAGGAAGGCGTTTTGGCAAAATTCTCTGAAGATGTTATTACTTAAAAAGAATAATATCAGTATAAAACACCATGTAGGAACGTCCCATGAAACTGAGACAGCTTACACTTGTCCCCAACATTGGAAGTAAATGAATGAACGATGAGCACTGTAACAGCATTGGTAAGGAGCTATCTTACGATACGTTATAAAAAATAAGTAAATTGATTAAAACTAACGACTGAGGACCACAGAACAATACAAGAAAAGTCGTTGATGCTTGAGGTTAAAGCAATATGGAAGCTGCCAAAATTATTATAAAGAACAATAAAACTAAAGTGTACAAGCAGAAATTGAACATGTGTAGCAGCCTGACATTATACAAATAATTATTGTTCAGATAGTATTTTTCTGGAACATAGTATTATGTATACAAAGAACAATGTTTAATATTTCCTAAACTTTACCTACTTCTCAAATTTAGAGTTAAATGAGAGGAAAAGTAAAGACATAAACGATCTAGTATGCCCTTTGTCCCGACGGAATTAATGTTGTAACAAAGCAAGTTTACACATGGAGAAATAAAGTTGCCAAAATTATTATAATTAAGAATGCAACTCAAGTAAACAAGCAGAAATTGCACGTGTGCAACAGCCTTACATTAACAAATAATAATTATTCAGATAGTATTTTTCTAAAACATAGTATTATGTATACAAAGAACAACATTTAATATTTCCTAAACTTGAACTACTTCTCACATTTAAAGTGAAATGGACGAAGACAAACTAAGAGAAACATTAAAGACAGAACGGTCAAGTATGTCCTTAATCCCGATGGAACGTAGCAATGTTATAACCTAAGTATGTGCTACTGTAGGTTTATCATTACACACTGAGCTGACATTAAGAATGCAACTTAACAAAAGTCACTGTCAAGTGAAAGGTAGTTTGTCATTCAAAAGGGGAAAGAAATACTGAAAAAATAATCTTATTGTCCCAAATGGATTTTACTTTCAAGTAAATCTGTGTGTAAGGACGTAAAAATGACATCGAACATAGTCAGTTTTTGCAAGATGTTTGTGTAATAAAAGTCTTGACAAGGAATAAATCTCATGTCAGGTTTGGGGTTTGAACCCAGAACCCTCCGATCCCGAGTCCAAAAACTTAACCTTTCGACCAGGAACACTTTAGCTATGTTTTAAATGCTTTCTTGGTGTGTTTCAAACGTTCTTTTAATGGTCGTTCAAATCGTAAATAAGATTTTTGTTAAACTTGTCATAACGGGATAAAGTTAGAATTTGGAACCATCCGATCCCGAGTATATAACCCCAACCTCTTGACCAAGAATAATTCAAGCGTATTATAAATGCTTTCTTTAATAAGATCCTTTTGAAAACTTGTTGTAACGGGACTAGGGATTAAATTTGAAACCCTCCGATCCAGAGTCTAAAAAACAAGATCAATCGACCACAAACACTTCAGAGATGCTAAAAATCACTCCTGCACGCTGGCAGCACTGGAAATGTTTTTTTTTACATTTGAGGGGACAGAAATCGTTAATGTTGCAAAAACATTGCATCTAACGTCAGATTTTACCATGCATACTCAATAGACCGTTTAGAATAAACTTTTCTGACTATGGACGGTTTCGTTGCTAATAGGTAAACTCGATTCGTTATCATGCAGTCCGAACATCCAAGGACGTACCGAAGAGCATTCCAATCTACTCTCGTAAGTAAAGGCGTAGTCTCCATGTAAATTTAGTTACGAGTTTAGAATTTTTAATTTAAAAAAAGAAATAAACCAAAATCTCTAGCTTTAGCTTGTTTCATGAAAGTTACAGACATAAATAAATAAATAAATAAAATAAACGCCGTTTACCGAATAAGGACCTGTATTTGTTCAGGGTTAGAAGGTGCGGTGAGCGTAAATGTGCACCGGAAGTAGTACCCCTGACATGTTGTTGTACCACTTTTTCTTTGACAATAGCGTAATGGACACACCAGGACTCCCGTAGAAGGCTGATGTTATCAATGTCGACACCTTGCTTTAGGAACTCTTACATAAGTAATAGGGAAGTGTTTTATTGTGGAAAACTTGTTCATTAGCGAGTGTTTTGTGTACCTTCCGGTCGAGTGGGACATTTCGTTGAAAAAATGTGCCCGACTTGACAAACTTGAACAATATTTGGTTAACAGAGGAGAAAAGTTATTTAGCAAGGATTGTGCCCGGACTACAAGAAACTGGCGTTTACGCCATGCAGGGTTGATCTGAAAAAGAAAGAAGTTGTACCTAATCCACTTATTCACTCATTCGCTCGAGCACTCATTCTTTATTTGTCCGTTCATTCTTTCATTCATACATTTATTCATGTATTAATTTAAGAAACAGTTTGTAGGTTTGTTTTAATTTGTATGCGTTTATTTACTCATTTACAAATAGATTAATTCACGCATTCAACCTTTCACTGTTAATAAAGCAGACACACTCGACCCCAACCTTATGTACTTAATGATCTATGTACTGGTATACAATCTGTTTTTTATTCCGTTACCTAAGAACTTTTTTTTTCACATGTATGCTTGTTTTCGTCCCCAAGCATCCAGTAAACCAGCTAAAATATCCAAGAAAACTTCCTTTTTAGTCTTTCCATGTTTATTGTATGTCCATAAACTTACATAATTGTTAACTATGTACAGTACTTTACATTTATCATTAAGTGGAGATGTACACTGCATTAAGCAAGTTACCCTTAAGGGTCTTTTATAACTTGAAATGATAGATACATCTTAGCTAAACAATGTTACAAAATTATTACCAGAAATGCTGACAACATAGAAGTATGTCTTATGCAGACAATATTAATACATTTTATTTAATATATTATTACACATTTGTTATACCAATGCCACAAACTATTTTTCTAGAAATATTGCAAATATAGAGTCTTAACTCCACCATAAAGTAAAGCATATACTACGTCGAATGGATGACTTAGCTAAAACACTATATTGATAAAGAAAAATCTGTTGCATATTTAAGAGATTTATGCATTGTATTCTGTTGCAAATAAGCACCTTTTCTAATCAGTTTTTCTACTAGTTGAGTACCAATCTTTGTTTTTCACAATTTTATGTTACAAGCTCGTAGACATGTCTTACTATAATGTAACATTGACTATTTTATTATATAAATGCATTAAACTTTGTAAACTTATGAACATTGACAGTTGCAGTAGAGATGATTATCCTTTTGTTTATATTAATGACTGAACTTAAAATCTTCTCTTACAATTGTAGAGGTCTAAATGATAGCAAAAAACAAAAAGATGTTTTCAACTTTCTGAAAAAGCAAAACCCAGATATTGTCTGCCTGCAAAATTCAAATTTTACAACAAATAAGGAGAAAAATATATATGCTCTGTGGAATGGAAATTGTTATTTTAGCAATGGAAGATCAAATAGCCGAGGAGTATGTATACTGTTTAAGAAAAATCTACCACTACATGTACATTCTGTTGAAAAAGATTCAATAGGAAATTTGCTAACACTGACTCACTGGAGTTTTATAATAAAGTGTTCACAACTGTAGACAATATAGGCAATGATGCATATGTTATTTGCGGGAATTAAAATTTAGTTGTAAACACTGATTTGGATTATGATAATTATAAATCAAAAAACAATAATTTTAAGGCAAGACAGTTACTAAAAAATCATACAGAGGACCGTAATTTATGTGATGTATTTAGAGCATTACACGGGGATGAAAAAAAGTATACATGGCGTAGATTAAACCCAGTACAACAGGGACGGTTAGATCTTTTTCTTATCACAGAAGATTTACTTCATTGTGTTCGTGATTCTGATATATTATTTAGTTACCACTCTATAATATCACTGTCTTGTTGTGTTATTTTGAAAATATTGAACACGGAAAAGGTCTGTGGAAATTTAATAATACCCTTTTATATGACAAGGACTATCTAGAGTGTAAAATAATAAAATAGAGGATATTAAAATCCAATACTGCGTAACACTTAAAACATGGACAATTTATCATCTATAGATAACAGTGATGTACAATTTGTTATTAATAACCAATTATTTTTAGAAACTTTACTTATGGAAATACGGGGGAAAACTATCTCATATGCCAGTTATAGACATAAACAAAGGAATAAAAGAGAAGAAACAATACAAAAAATTGAATCAAATCTAACAAATGAAAATAAGGAACATATTATTACACTACAACAGGAATTAGAAAATATACGGAATGAGAAAATACAAGGTTATATAATAAGGTCACGGGCAAATTAATAGCTGATAATCAAACAGGTTTTATTAAGGATATATTTATTGGAGAAAATACTAGACTATTATACGACATTATGCAATACACCGATGAATATAAACTTCCCGGCTTGTTAGTGACGATCGATTTTGAAAAAGCCTTCGATACAATATCTTTTGAGTTTGTCGATAAAGTAATGTCTTTCTTTAAATTCGGTTCAAGTTTTAAAAAAATGAATTTTACTATTTTTACACAAAGCAAACTTAGCAGTACAAGTTAAAGGTTTTCTATCCGATTTTTTCATAGCAGGTTGTGGGTGCCGTCAGGGAGACCCTATTTCAACTTATATCTTTATTTTATGTGCAGAAATTTTGGCCTCAAGAATAAAACATTGTAAGGATATTAAAGGAATTTTGATAAATGGAGAAGAATTTAAAATTTCCCAATTTGCATATGACACTACTTTACTGCTCGATGGTTCTGAAAAATCTTTAAATGAAGCCTTTAGTATGTTAGATAATTTTGGCCAATATTCCGGCTTGAAAGTCAATTTCGATAAAACTCATGCTATCCGGATAGGTTCAATGAAGTATAGCACAAAATCTATTAAAACTAAATGGAAATTAGCATTGGGAGTAACACAATTTAAATTATTGGGTATTCGATTTGATGTTAATTTGACAAAAATGGTGGATGACAATTTCAAGGAAAAAAATAAATAAAATTAAGAAATGTATTCTATTTTGGAAAAGGAGAAAGCTTACACCAATAGGCAAAATATGTGTAATAAAATAACTTTTACTGCTTCTGCTTACACACTGTTTTACAGCTCTTCCCACGCCTCCACCAGAGATATTAAAACAATAGATATACTTTTTACTAACTTTGTATGGGGAGCAAAAGTTAAAATTAAAAATATAATAAATAGCAAGGAATACTGTGATGGAGGGATAAAAATGGTTAATGTTCACTTCTATTACATCACTATGAAACTTAGTTGGCTAAGAAGATACGTACAAAAAAGCAAAAGTCAATGTTTCTCTCTACTTCAGTCAATATTCAAAATAAACAAACCTTTTTGCACTGGAAAACTATTTGCCGAAAATTTAATTAAGAAAACACAAAATGCTTTTTGGATATCTGTTTTAAAAAGCTATATATGCTACATTGAAAGGTTTACTGTAAAAACAGAAAGTGCCTTTTTAGATATAGCTTTGTTTCTTAATCATAAACTGCTATCTGCAAACAAAGGGCTTTATATAAAAGTTTTATACAATAAAGGTATACGATTCATTAGAGATAGCATTAAAGACAACGGAGAAGTATTCACTTTCAATGAAATAACTGAGAAAATAGAGGGCACTGTTAACTTTATACATTATGAAGGCCTACGGAGAAGTATACATACATATAAAAAAGAAAATAATATCAGTTGTAAGAACACTGAAAAATTTAGTACAATAATGAGCTCCTATGTTAAAAATATTATAACAGGAAATCAACCAAACAAAATAATTTATAGGCAGTTGATAAGTAATAATGAAAAGCCAACAAGTCAATGAAAATGGGATAATTTGTTTACTAATATTACATTGCCTTGGGAAAATATATACTGTTTGCCATTCACTGTTACAAAAGATACATACTTACAATGGTTACAGGCCAGAATTAACCACAGAATACTCGGTGTTAATTCACTGTTACAAAAAATGTATATAACAGAAAACCATCTATGTACTTTTTGTAAGACCGATACTGAAACCATATTTCACCTTGAACTCTGACAGAACTTATCAAACAAGAGCTTGAAATGAAGAACCTTGATTCAACCATGTTAAAAAGTAATTACTTTATATTTGGTGTCTATGATAAAATTCCAGACAATAAAAGCTACACAAGATCAAAATATATATTTTCTTATGTAAATACTCAATGACAAAGCCAAATACCCGAGCTTAAATAAGGAGCTTACAACTTGCATGGGAAATTAATAAGTCTCTTCTAAATAATAAATCAGAAGGTCTTTGGACAATAGTAAGAACTCTTTCAGAGTAGTATATAATAATACAATTTTTGTGCATTTATACATTTATGTTTTTGAATGGTATTTAAATAAGATAAGAATTTGCTAGGCTGCAGTACAAGATTCAGACATATATATATTGTAGTTTGTGCTTTTTCTTATTCTTGCTATATCTACTAGTATGATTCTTTAACAGTACAGAAATGTGCTGTTCTCTCCTTTCATTTTTTTTGTGTTAAGTGGATGTATAACTGGATTGAAAGTAACAGCCGCTTATATTCTGTCGATACTGTTATAACATTTGCTATTGTAAAGCTATAAATTATGTCATGCTTTATATATTTAAAATTATATGTATGTATTGATGTATTGTAAGGTACATGTAGGATGGATCCCCGACCTACATGCTACCTATGACGGGGACAATAAAGTTATACCATCCAAAAAAATAATAAAAGTTGTACCTAATCCAAGCCAAAATCCTTGCTTTCATAACAAGGAAAGTCTTACCAAATGTATGTGGCATTAGAAATCGGGAACGCCTGTCGTTTTCGCGTGTGCTTGCGGTGCATGGCAAACAACACTTATGTTCTTATTAATCTAAACATTTTTTTTATTTTGTGTCTTCTTGAACTTTTTTATTGTTAAGATTTCCTGACAAGATGAATATTCCAATAAATACACATAACTTATGATATGAATAAAATTGAAGTTTAGTGTCACTGAATAGGGTGGGTGAGCTACAAAACTAAAATCTACTTACAATGATTAAGTTATTGGTTCTACCCAGTAATTTTAAAACCCAACCATAATAGCCTTACTATTATTTGTCTTTGCTTAAGTTTAATTAAAAGATAATACAAACCTTTTAAGGCAGAGACTTAACAACATGATTTCAAAGAAAAGCCGATCAATATGTCATTAAGTATTGACTCCACTGAGACTGCTACTGATAGTCTCTTCCACGTGTGACATTCCCAACTGACATCCAGCATGATAAATCTTAAGTACAGTTTAGTTTCAGACAGCTACAAGACATAAGAGCTTTTATTTAACAAAACCACACGAAAACCAAATTCAATACATAATGAACACAGTCTGATTTTAAAATGTAATGTCGTCCACTGTATATGTCATTTAACTTTAAGGTTTTATGCATTTCAGTCTCTCATTTGATGTTAAACCATAAAACACCAATAACACATTAATGATAAAGTGTTGCAATATAATAATTTGTTCAAACAAAAACTGATCAAACAAGCCCACGTTACTTTTAATTTGTTTATATGTTACATCGTGCCGACATAATTATTGGCATATTGGCGACGTCAGACTGAACGTTATCACATCATATTGAGGTTGCGCGCAATGTTCGACTATCGAGCGTAACGTCATTTTACCGCTCATGTCGTCGTGTTGGGTCAACGAACACTAAGGAAGGACTTAAACGTTTTGCAACATTTTAATGTCGTTTTCAAAGGAACTATACTCACATGATATATACAAAATACATTATGCTATTCAATTAAACTACCGTGTATTACTGAACATGCTGAAAATATTTGTTTAAAATATAAAAGACCAGTTGTAGCATCATGCATTCAAAACCGTAAACCGTTATAAGTACGAGGGGCAATTATAAAGTATTAATCAGTGCGATTTTTTAACGTTAATCCGACTGTAATTGGTACATGTTATACATGTATGGAAAGATAAGACTCTCCTTTACAGTTATGTGCACGAGGAAACCGGGAAAAACCTACACAGTGAGCGCAATGTTCACTTAAATCGACTACGGTCAGGTACACTGCAGTTAAAAATGGCAGATAAAGAGAACAATTCTCAAGATGAGCAAAGAGCGTAGTGTAAAATACGCGCATTGCTTGGCGTTGCTGCACCTGATATTAAATCAGACTTAGACAAGGTTTATGGGGACAGTGCCCTATCGTATGCCACAGTTTGAAGATGGGTCCGTTTATTTACCTCCGGTAGAGAGGCGATAAAAAATGAGGCCCGTCCTGGCCGTCCAGTTACAACAATGACTGACGGAAATATTGCCGCTATTAAAAGAGCTGAGGAAGATGATGCCCGCTGTACAGTGGAGGAGATAAGTAATTTATGTGGCATTAATTCGACATCGGTTTTTCAAATATTGACTCGCGTGTTAAAGCTACGCAAGATTTGCGCCAGGTGGATACCCCACCTTCTCACTGAGGACCAATAACGGGAGCGCGTGCGAATTGCATCACAGCTGCTCGATATATACAAGAATGCTGACCAAAACCGCATGAATGAAATTGTGACTGGCAATGAAACATGGGTATATTTGTATGAGCCTGACAGTAAAGAAAAAAATAAGGTGTGGGTCGGTGAAAATGACGAACGGCCCCAAGTTGCCCGTAGAGCTCGCACCTCAAAACGCATTATGTATGCATTATTTTTTGATTGCCAGGGAATGGTGGCTCGAATTGCTATACCAGAAGGCAGGAGTGTTACTGGAATATTTTACCGAGATTCGGTTCTTTCTGCTGTTGTAAGCCACTATACTGCAGCCCGTCCCAGTACCGGCGTACGCGGAATCAAGCTCCTTCATGATAACGCACCTGCCCACAAGTCAGTGGTGGTAAAGTCGTATCTTAGCGACAACAGCATTGACACTTTACCACACCCTGCATATAGCCCTGATCTTGCTCCGTGCGATTTTTGGTTGAATCCTTATATCAAGAACTACATGAGAGGTCGACGTTTTGAATCTCGGCACGCCGTCGGCAGCGCGCTTTTCCAGTGTCCAAACACTATACCTAAAGAGAGCTACCGAAAAGCATTTTCCGATTGGATTCATCGCTTGGAAAAGTGC